>ML832031.1:59098-69864 GCA_009831015.1 Picea engelmannii | reverse complement strand
CAATAAATAATAGAAGCAAGCTGCTCCAAGCTGTCCTCAATGAAAGCTAGCGGCCTCCTCCTACAATCCTCATGCATCTGACCTCATCTCCATAGCTAGAGTCCTCCTCCTCATGCAAGCAAAACCCTCTATGAACAATGCGCTCTCCTTTCTCTCCTTTGCCCCTCTTTAGGCAAGAATAGGGTAACCTAAGAATCAATGGATGAGATCAATCCAAATCAATGGATGAGATCACACCAAATGATTCTAACTCATAACCCACTTTTGGGTTAAGTTCCCTAAGTCTACTTATGTCTCCAAAATCACCACAAAGTGATTTAATGTTCACTTTTGCCAAAAGTGACCAAAATGCACTTTAACCAAAGTCAAAGTGAAAATAGACAAAGTACTAGGTACAAAGTGTCTCATCCTTCCCACATGTGCTAAGGAGGACAAAAGCACATGGGAAACACCTCCCAAGGTACAAATCTCAACAGTGTTGGATCTTCATCCATTACTAAAACGAGAGAAATACTTATCTAGGTGACAGTGGCAAATATTTCCAATTGTTACACAAGTTTGGTGTCTTGTGAAAGGCTTTGCACAAGTACAAATCCTGTGATAACAACCACAACATCTGTATGCTAAGAATGCATTGGATAAATTCATGGATGATCTCTGTGTAGACTGCTTGAATCACACTAACTTGAGATTCATAACTGTTAGCTTCTTAGCTCGGGAGGTACTCCGCATGTTTTGTCTTGAATACGGATGTTACCTTATGTTTACACTACCAGACACTTAACTTTGTAATGGTTTTTTATAAAGTTGTTTTAAGTGGTTCTTTTATTAAAGTGACCTTTTAATAAAGTGTACCTTCTAATTTTAAAGTGACTTTATTTCATAAAGCACTTATGTAATAAAGTGAAATCACTGTAATATTTTAAGTGATTCATTTTGGAGGGAATGGATCATGACCCTTGATCTTGAAAAAGGCAAGATCTAATCTTGACCTTTGGATTTAGGGTTGGGGAAGGTGAAAAGACACTTTGGAGGGAAAATGTCATTTTCAGAATTATAAAAGAATGCATTGGGTAGTGTGCAAGACACATCGAGAAGACGAGAGGAGTTGAATGAGAGAGATTTTCTGAGTAAGCTTGAGAGAGGAAAGTGAGCAGCTTGGAGGGCACATTTCCCAAGGAGAAAGAGGGCACAAATCCCAAGGCAATTTTCTATGTGTAGTGCTGTTCCATTTTTCTGCTGTTGGGTCGTACTGTATGGATCCGTACAGTCCGTACAGCAGGAAGAGGGGCGCGGTTTTTGAGGCTTCCTTTGGCACATAAATTGAGGCGTTTTCTGGAGATCTTCTTGCTGCTGCTGGGCTGTACTGTGCAGGCCGTACAACACTCTAATGGGCACATTTTTCGAGGCATAAATTTGGAGGAGGCTGTACAATTGTACGAACTTGGGCACGTTTTCCAAGGCATAATTTTTGGGAGTTTTTTGTGGCTATGAGGTATTTTCCCTTGGCTGGAAATGTGTATTTGTTGTTGTACTGTACTTTCCTGAAAGCTGAATAATACATCTCTCTCTCTCTCGTTGGGTTTCCCCACATTGGGGTTTTCCCTGGCATTTGCCTAAAATTCTGAGTTTTATGGGTTGCTGTCCATTGTGTTTATTTCCACTGCATTTTTGCTTAGCAATGTGTATTTCTGCTTATGGTAATTTCTGAATGTGGGTTTGAGGCATTTATGAAGTTCATGCAAGACAAAAATTTCAGTTTGTTGATTTTTGTCATTAAAAATCTACATGGTATCAGAGCTTTGTCTCTGACAATGGGCAGTGTGATTTTTGGGCAAAATGGTGTGATTGTTTTCCTTGAGTTGTGACAGGGAATATGGTTGCAAGCATTAGATATGAGGATCGGTTGGATGGCATTTCCAACTATTTGCAGTGGAAGGTCCGATTGTGCTCTCAAGGAGAACAAGATTTATAACTATGTCAACTCTGTTGTGGCAGCTCCCACAACAGATCCTGTTGCTTTGGACTTGCATGAGGTTAAGGAAGCCAAGGCTCAGAGGATTATTCTGGATGGGGTGAAGGATCACCTTATCACACACTTGGTTGAGAAAAAGACTGCCAAGGAGATGTGGGATGCACTTAAAAACTTGTTAGAGGCGAAGAACGAGAACCGAAAGATGGCCTTGAAGGCTAAGCTGCATGATACCAAGATGGGTAAGGAGGAGAGTGTCTCTTCTTATCTTACCCAGGTGGCTCAAGTAAAAGATGAGCTGGCTGTTGTTGGAGAGGTCATTACAGATTCTGAGTTGGTGAGGATGGCCTTAAATGGCTTCACCAAAGAATGGGAAGTCTTCATGAAATGTGTGGTGGGACGTGAGCATCTACCAGATTGGAGCAGACTGTGGGATGATTTCACTCAGGAGGAGATCCGAGAAAGATCTCAAAGAAGTGAACAGAAGACAGATGGAGTTGATGAGAATGTTGTTCTTACTGCAAAGAGCAAGAAGAAAGGAAGTTCCGGAAGGGACTTGAGTAAAGTCAGATGCTATTGTTGTAACCAGTTGGGGCACCTTGCCTCTCGTTGTCCTGAGAGGAAGAAGAAGACGAAATCTGAGGGGCCTGAGATAACTGCTGCAACAGCCATGGAGGACTTTGCTTCAAAGTACGAAAGAGAATTTTCTTTGGTGATCCTAGTTTCTAGTGTTGACAGCGGAGGATTTGGAGGTGATATCAGATGGATTGTGGATAGTGGAGCCTCTTGCCACATGATGGGAATCTGGCGAGTATTCCTAGATTTCACAGAGATTGGTCCTGGCCGACATGTGGTAAATGAAGGTGGTATGGCGAGAGTTGTATGTGGAGTTGGGAGTGTTAGATTCCAACTCGAGTTTGGGGGACTCTTGGAGCTTGATGGAGTTCTCTTTGTTCCAGGGTTGAGCGTTAACTTGCTCTCAGTCTCAGCCTTGGAGGATGTAGGGTATTGCTTATTGTTCAAGAGGGAACATATCTTTATCTACAGGCAGGGAGTGGACCCGGTAGAGCTACAACTGATCGGTAACCGGGTGGATAGGTTGTATATGTTGAGAGGACAACCTTCAAAGTTCAGTGTATGACTCAGCGTCGGATGAGGAGCGTGAGGAGGCTTCTAATACTGTGGTGGCGCCAAGGATTCAGTCTTGCATTTTGAGAAGAGAGCGAGTCTCTTCTGAGCACTGGCAAGAGGCTCAGCTAGGTTGATCGAACCAATGCTCAAGATGAAGTGAGCTCAGGGTTCCAGGATGTTGCCAGGAGAAGATCTTCTAGTTCGAGTTCTGTGTAGGTGTTGAGGATGGCTCCAGGTTCAGAGGGAGCTCCTACAGAGCACAGTGTGATGGGACCAGATGATGGAGATGGCAACGAGTACATCCCTCGCTAAGAGGGAGTGTTAGCTTTTTAGCTCGGGAGGTACTCATGTTTTGTCTTGAATGCGGATGTTACCTTATGTTTACACTACCATGCACTTAACTTTGTAATGGGTTTTTATAAAGTTGTTTTAAGTGGTTCTTTTATTAAAGTGACTTTTTAATAAAGTGTACCTTCTAATTTTAAAGTGACTTTATTTCATAAAACACTTATGTAATAAAGTGAAATCACTTAAATATTTTAAGTGATTCATTTTGGAGGGAATGGATCATGATCCTTGATCTTGAAAAAGGAAAGATCTAATCTTGGCCTTTGGATTTAGGGTTGGGGGGGGTGAAAAGACACTTTGGAGGGAAAATTTCATTTTCAAAATTATAAAAGAATGCATTGGGTAGTGTGCAAGACACATCGAGAAGACGAGAGGAGTTGAATGAGTGAGATTTTCTGAGTAAGCTTGAGAGAGGAAAGTGAGCAGTTTGGAGGGCACATTTCCCAAGGAGAAACAGGGCACAAATCCCAAGGCGATTTTCTGTGTAGTGCTGTTCCATTTTTCTGCTGCTGGACCGTACTGTACGGATCCGTACAGTCCGTACAGCAGGAAGAGGGGTGCAGTTTTCGAGGCAGCCTTTGGCATGGAAATCGAGGCGTTTTCTGGAGATCTTCTTGCTGCTGCTGGGCCGTACTGTGTAGTCCGTACAGCTGTACGGACTTGGGCACATTTTCCAAGGCAGAATATTTGGGACTGTTTTTTGTGGCTGTGAGGTATTTTCTCTTGGCTGGAAATGTGTATTTGTTACTGTACTGTACTTTCCTGAAAGCTGAATAATACATCTCTCTCTCTCTCGTTGGATTTCCCCACATTGGGGTTTTCCCTGGCATTTGCCTAAATTTCTGAGTTTTATGGGTTGCTGTCCATTGTGTTTATTTCCGCTGCATTTTTGCTTAGCAATGTGTATTTCTGCTTATGGTAATTTCTGAATGTGGGTTTGAGGCATTTATGAAGTTCATGCAAAACAGTTATCTCTATGTTGCTAAGTGTTTGACAGAAATTTCAGTGTGCTGATTTTTGTCATTAAAAATCTACAATAACATGATAATGATTATATCTTTGATGTTATGATTATTGTTTGGCAGAATTGGGGTTTCACAATTTTTTCAGATTCTTTAACTATGTCTATGTAGTGAATTTAAATTTTATTAGCATGGGCCATGGCCTACAGTCAGTGTTTACTTTTGCTTTAATTGAAGTCATTTACTTTTTGCTTTTGAAAATGAACTTAAAAAATGCTTTTGCAGGGTTCTCATGGCAATGATGCAACCGAGATATTTTCTGGAAGTAACTCAGACAGTATTAAAGTAGAAGCCCCTAGAAGGAGAATGGGGTTAGGAGAGAAAACAAATATACTGGTGGATAGAGTAAGTATAAGATTTTGTGAGATTTCGACGCATGGTTCTTTTTTTGTCCTGGGATTCTGGAGATGCTGTCCTTATATTTCATTATTATAAATAATATATGAAACTAAATTTCTTCTTTTTACAAAATGGTACGTGTCTTGGTTCCTGATAGATTAATGACAAACAGTGAGTAGACTTTGCTTATTACTATTCAAAACTTATGACCAAACCCATAATCATGATATTGAAGATATAACCCCTAATGATAATGGTTCGGAATTCTTTCCTGGACTTCTTTCATAAAAAATATTTTGAAATTGAAGGTTAGGAGACATTAAAAATCGAAAAGCAGGGAAAGTTTGATATTCAGTGAAAAGGAAAATGGCGTTTGACTTATAGTGCGAGTCTCTAAATCGAATCAACGTTTAAATTTGTATGTTGAAAAGAATGAACAGATTACTTGATCTACAATTCATTTGGTGACCATGGCATGTAAATGGGATAAGTGGAAGAAGTCTTTCAAGAATTGAAGAAGATTGAATTTTATTGAGGGACAGAATTAAAACTCAATTTACCTGTCCCTTTTTTGAAGAGTTTGAATGATTGCTTTTGTTAATTTTGCAAATATGTAGCAGGTTGGTGAAGTTAATGATATAAATCTATGCATTAAATATTGTTTACGAGACAAGAGATTTATACACTACACAGTTGAAGTGATTGTGATTGGGTTTTTGGGAAGGAGATCGATGCTAATGTAAAAATCTTTCGGCACCATTGTATGGATGTAGCCAAAGGTTTTCAGTGCCGAGTATGTCTCTTATGTCATGGAGACTATTTTGTCATGTGGTGACTTATACATGCAGTCAATGAGATTGTTATATATTCAAGTTGTGATTGCTTTATGCATTGTGAGTTAAATCGTAAGTCACTATAATGAAGATTTCATTTGAAAGTCCTAATTAGTAAGGGCTAATTTGTTAGGTGAATGGATCCCTGACAAGCATTGTCAACAATCACGTACAAAGGAGCTTAGTGTGTATAAAAGGTTCCCTATTTTTCTAATTGTATTATGATTTATCATCACAAATGGAGGTGACAAAATTACATCTTGTGCACTGTACCTCCATCTTTGTTGATCATGTCTATATATGTAAATATGTCTGAGTTGAATAAGAGCTGCATGACATTCCTTGTGTCCTCGTGAATGTTGTTGTGATTGTTCTTCCTTTCTCTTCTATTTACTTAAGCTATGTCCACACACATTATTTCTTGTTAATCCGTTTCATTGTCATTAATCTAACTTGCAACTTTGGGCGCATTCACATTTAACTTTTGGCAACATTGCTAGGCTTAGTCTAATAAGGGAGAATCCTAGTTTAATGGACCAAATGGTTCATTAATTGATGTATCCATTGAGAAGATTACAAAGACTCATAAAGAGTTGCTATAGGACAAGATATAAAATAATAATATAAGATTGTTATGAAAAATGATGTTCGATACAACTACTTGTGATGTTATAAATACCATTGAATGGTCACGAGTATGAATGGATATGACTTTGGGAGACCTAATTTATTTGTTATATTATATGTGTATTATTTATATTAATTATGTTCATTACATTTCATCTCTCCTTGAGATGCTTTGTCCTCAAAGCTGAATCCAGGGCAAAGGTCAATGATCAATTTCAACCATGGGATGACGACATATCACACTCTTGATCGCGTGCATGATAACCTCTATTTGTCACGAAGATAGTCAACTAAATTCCTCAAGCAATTAGAAGGATGTCGGACATACTACATGGATCTAAGAAATAGTGAGTAGAAGATGATGCAACAAAAGTAATGCAGCAGGGAACTTTGTCTTGGAATTCAATTGGTGACATAAGAACTCCAATGAAGATTGTCTTAATTTTATGAAAATTATCATGGGCATATGATGGAGTGACTGGTACGTACTTCTTGCTTGTTGATTTATTTTCTAATTTAATTTTTGAACTTTAATTTTATCATTGCTATGGTCATCACAAAAGGTCTCTTTGATCCTTTGGGAATCATCATCAGTGGGATCAAAGCTTCATCGATGGATGTAGTGCTTATCAACTTATCTTTTGAACTGATGGGTTAAACTTCAATTTCATTGACGATTTCATTGAAGTCTTCTATTTGGCAAATAGATTGATCTTGATTACGCTTCTCCTAGAAACTAACTCAAGTAGTGTGCCCTGCATGTGCAAAGATAGGTACATGCCCACACGTGCCAAGCACCCACTCCACATATTTTTGTGCAACACCACATTTTTGCGCCCTCCTAATCCAACTAACTCCAAGTGCCAAAAAAATAGATGAAAGGGGATATGAGATAATTCTCCCTCTTGAGACTCTCTCTTAGTGATGCGTCCCTCTCACAATAGGATTCAAATACTCTTGAAGCTACAGGTAAACTAACACTCTCTGTGTGAAGAAAGTGTTCACCATGACACCAAGCTTCTCCCTCAGCATCTCAAACTTCCCCTTTGTAAGGGGCATTGTCAAAATAGTAGCAGCTTACAATACCTGGGTTTCTCGCCCATAGATCTCAAAACCTCTTGCAATTGAGCAAATGTCTTGTCAAGGTCAACTCCTTCTTTTAGAGAAAATCGTTTGCCAACAAATCTTGCCTTGGACTTTTCAATGCTCCCATAAGCAGCATGCATGAAATCAATTACTGGTTTCCCAGTTTATTTTTGGAACTATTTTCCAGACATTATTCGTGAGAATGGAGTTGTACTCCTTTGTTATGGCATCCCATCATACTTGCTTTGCATTTGCCTCCTCAAAGCTAGAAGGATTTCTCTCAAGAATTGAAGACATTAGTGCAACATAAATAAAAAATATTTTAGGTGCTTGACTCACTTGAAATGTAGATTTAGGTGCACTACTCCCACTCGTTCTTGTGCATCTAGCATTGTTTGGGTAAGCTATCTTGGCTTCCTGGTTGAACTTGAGTGTATTGAGTTCTCTATTTCTTGATTGAACCTCACTGATCTGAATCTGATTTTTCTTTCAATTTTAGATCAAAATTTTCGACAACATGCTTTTCTCTTTCCTTAATCTCCATGGGAGTCTCCTGCGACTTTAAGGACCATCCATCCTCATCAAGCTTCATGTCCCCACTTACCACAGTCTTCTTTATGCTGAATGTAGATCTAATAAGCATTTGATGTTTTACTGTACCCAACAAAAGTACCCTTGAAACTTGAGGGTTCAAGTTTAGTCCTTTTTTCATTAGGAACACGAATGTAAACTGGACAACCAAAAACATAGAAATGTGGTATTTGAGGCTTTTCACTAGTGAAAGCTTCTTTCAGTGATTTGTCCCACAAGATCAAATGAGGACATTAGTTCAGAATGTAAATAACTGTGTTTCATGCCTTTGCCCAAAGACACATGGGAAAATCCATGTCATGGATCATGGCCTTAGTTGTCTCAATGATGGATCGGATCTTCCTCTTTGCAACCCCATTCCGCGGTAGGTTGTAAGGTATTGTTAGCTTTCTCTTGATCCTTGCTTCCCTGAAAAGGCATCAAAATTTTGGATGTGTACTCTCCTCCGTTATCAAGGTGAAGCACCTTGATCTTCTTACCCATTTGAATTTCAACAAAGACTTTGAAATTTGTGAACTCATTGAGCACTTCATCCTTAGTTGTCATAAAATAAATCCAGGTCTCCTGTGAGGAAGCATCAATAAATGGGGAAGTGCTCTCTTGATCTTGATCTTGAAGTCTTGTAATCCTTGCACCATATCCTTCAAGAGGGGAAGTGCTCCACAGTGTAGGTGACTGAAGCGCTTGTGCCACAACTCGCATATTTATCATTGTCATGCATTAGAGCATCAAGCTTCATTGTAGCAACAAGAAGTCGACCAAAGCCCCCTTCTTGCACTCCTTTGGTCAAAACTCGACCACGTTCTTTGTTGCAATATCTAACAATACATTGTTGATCATCAAATTGAGCTACACATTGCATATCTGTGATAGCTAAAACAAAAAGAAGGTTCTTTGTGAAACCATGTACAAACAACACATCATGCAACTTGAGAACATCACCTGAGGGCATCTGGAAAGAGATGGATCCCATTCCAGTCACTGTATATGTGGCATTGTCCCCCAACTTCACTTTTATGCCACTATTCTTGAACTTTGCTGAAGATCTTCTTGTTGAAAGTTATGTGTCTCTATGCTCCACTGTCCACATACCAACCCACATCAGAAGTGGTATTGGTGGAAAGGCATGAAACCATAATGAAAGCAATTCCAAGCTTGGATGCTAACTCATCCACTTTGGTCGAAGCTTCTACACTCCTTGCAATCTACTTCTGTTGATGCTTGCCCTTTGCCGTCTTCTTCTCAAGATACTGAGTAGCACAATGCCCCTTTTTATGGCACTTGAAACATGTTACATGACTCAAATCCCTCTTACCATGGTTAGAAGAACATGACACTTCCTTCTTACCCTTGTTGGATTCTCCTTTCTTATCACCTTTCTTCACTTTCCAAATTCCCAGTGAGAGCAGGGTCTTATAACTCATCTATTTGGGCCACTGTTTCTTGCCTTGTTTTTTCTTGGACTAATGTGTCCCTAAGCTTCTCAAAAGTCGACAGAGGTTCTCAAGCACAGACACCCTGCAAAAAAGCTTCCTATGGTGGCAAGAAACTATTTGGTGCAATGAGTACTAACTCCTCATCATCGATCTTCATACTAATAACAAAGTGTTGATCTCTAAGGTCGGTAATCTTCATCATGTAAGTGGCCACTGTGTCTATATTATTCATGCAAGTATGGGTGAGTTTATTCTTCAAGAGCAACTTCCAGGAATCATTGTCACTTTGATAGAGAGAAATCAATGCCTCATACATGTCCTTTGCCAATTAGCCCACGATATGAGGAAACAATTGATCCTTCATGAAATCCAAGATGATTCTTTTTGCCTTAGCAACTTTCTTCTCACACTGAGCCAACTGTTGGGGATCAACAATAACTCTAGCTATCCCTTCAAATTTGCTCCAAAGATCCATGTCTTCCATAAGCATATGCAACCTACATTTCGAAAGGGTGATGTTGGAAGCTCCCTCTAGGCAGTCGTACTCTTTGAGACCTGACATCAAGTAAGCCATTCCTGTAGCTCTCTTGAACACAATTTTAATCAAAATAGATCAACTGAAGCAGCAACCTATCACAGGTTCAAATCACCCCTCTCGGGCATTAAAAGGCCTTAGTCACTGGAGTTTCTTGGGCATTACACCCACTAACCTCTCACAAGCTTTGGTGCCTCTCATAGGCATGGATCTACTCCAAGCAATGGAACTTTTTGGGCATCACACCGGTTGAAATCTTTCGTTCGCAGCTCCCTCTCACAGGTTGCTGAATTCTCCATGTATTTGGATGGAAAATTCCAGCTGCCAGCATCATAGCTTTGATACCATGTTAAAATTTCACCCCATGACAACGTATTTGCACTCATAGAACTTAAACCCTATAACTGACTCTGAAAACTTTTGAAACACCTATCAAAACTTCAAATCTGCATAAACCAAAACATTGTATGGAAGATTCAAGAGTGTAGACACTGTATATCAAGAGCTTAGATCATTCTAGCAGCAAACAATGAATAGATCTAAGAAAATAAGGATTAATTAGATCAACATGAGCAACAGAGTTGACGAGAAGACTTCGGATGGTTCTCCTGTGTGAGGCAGTGGGAAAGAAGATCTGTAGAGTGGACGTGCCTATAGACGAGCACAGGTGAACGTGTGAAGATCTGGTTCTTTTGTGTAATGTAGTGAACCAGAGATATGACATCCCTATGGATGTGCCCCTAGTGGATGAGCACTAGTGGGTGTATCAGATCCTTTGCTATATATTGTTCAAGAGTCAGACCTGCCTGTAACCCTAATTGTTATGTAAAGGGTACAGGTCGGCCC
>ML832031.1:31813-56734 GCA_009831015.1 Picea engelmannii | reverse complement strand
GTATGCATGAAGACGGTCAATATGGGCCCCTATTATATTTTCGGACCTGGGATTCTGTGCACCGGGATACGTGAACTGCCTTTGAAAATGTGCAGTAGTGATTACTTTGTGAGACTGCTATGTTGTGAACATAAATGATAAATGCACTATGGCCAAGAGATGCCTACAAACTCAATAGAAAATAACCATGTGGGAAGACATAGGTGCACATGACATGGGCTGGACTATTTTGTTGTAATGAGTTTAGATACCTTCAAAATTGTATTCATGGATTGGAAGATTTATTACTGTTACTAAGAGAATTCATCATACTGCATATGGTTGATGTACTTTTTACCTTTTATTTTTGCATCAAGAAGTAATTCTGTCTGCCAATAACATATCGTGTCATTTATTTTAGCTACTGATTTGCAATATTAAAAAAAAACAATTTATGCAATTCTTTTAAGCTCAGAACTTCTGCTATTGATGGGAAAGTTGGGGCTTGGATCATCGTCATAACAAGTGTATCTTCTTTAACATTTCATGGTCATTAGCATTCTTTCTCAACTAATCCTTCTTGTTTATCTGTTTTAGTTATTAAAAGTAAAAAATTCAAAAGAAGCTGTTTATGGAGCTTTAGACTCATGGGTTGCATGGGAGCTAGATTTTCCATTAGCTGTTCTGAAAAGGGCATCGTATCAGTTGCAACAGAAAGAAAAGTGGCATCTAATCATCCAGGTCCTCTTTCTTTCCCTCAACATTTATATCAATGGTCTTATATGGGTTGGCATATATGCGTTGAATTTATTTGTTGTGTTCAGCCAACACATCCGGCATGCATTGGAAACTAGCTTCTTACCACGGTAAGATGTCATTGGTTGACCTGTTGTATGCATTAAATGTTTATAATTTGCTATTCTTAGGCTTCCAGGATTAATCATAGGCATGTTCCTGCATTAGATAAGGCTGTTCCAAATTTATCATTAGCTGTTTTAAACATTTCAGCTAATGTGAAGCATAATCTAGCAATTGGAAGTGACAGTGGAACTTTATACTGAACTTCTTTGTGGTCTAAATTTTTTGAAAAAGAGACAGTAACTTCTATAGTACAATTTGATGCATGAGGACAACAGTAACTTCTATAGTACAATTTGATGCATCAGGACAACAGTAACTTCTATAGTACAATTTGATGCATCAGGACAACAAATAGGAGCTGTACTTATGCAAGAAGGAAGACCTTGCTTTTGAAATTAGAAAATGAAATTTAAGCAAACTGAAACAATCCAATCCACTTCTGAGAAATAGCAATATTATATGCACTAAAGAAATGGCAACGATATTTATTGGGTACACGTTTCAAAGTTAAGTCTGGTCATGATACTCTGAAACGGTTATTAATACAAATAGCTTTTTTAAAGCAACACCAAAATTGGATGTTTAAAATTCAAGGTTTTGATTTTGAAATAGTATAGAAAAAAAGTAAAGAAAACATAGTAGTAATACACTATCAAGCCCAAGGGGCTAGCAGTTGTCACCAATGTTGCTGGGCATTTGGTTAGTTCCATGCCAGCAGGTACCTGATTCGAATCCCTTTATGTGATGTGCACTAGTCTACGCTGATGGGTTTATTAGGGATGCCATCCACAAATGTGGGGAAGCATCCCTTGGGTTTCCTTGCGAGGTTTTCTCTGGAAAAGAAAAGATGCACTGTTAAGAAAGTGAGCAGATATAAGTCTATTCTCAATTTCTATATTAAGATCAGGTTGGATGGATGAAGGAAAAAATAGCAAGAGGACAGTTGTAACACAAATTTCCATATGAAAAATTAAAGGAGGTTAGGAAGAACCAAAACACTTATCTTGGAAATCATCAACATTATGCTATAAAGACAATATATTTAAGGCCAATTTCTAGGTTAAAAGAAAAATTCTAGAAGGAGCTCATTCTATCCAACAACAGGTCACATTGGATGTCTAAAACTTATCATAGAGTAAACAATCAATTTATTTGCAAGGGCTCAAAAAAGATGTTCAAAATTTTGTTGCTTAATGTCAAAATTTCATAAAATAAAATATAAAACTTAAATACTGCAGGAATATTACAGCCTTCACCAATTCCAAACCAAAGATGGGAAGAAATATTGATGGATTTTATCACTTGTCTTCCAAAATCCGAAGGAAAAGATGCAATTTTAGTGGTTGATAGATTAAAGTACTATGCACATTTCCGTGGTACAAAAAAGATGCGAAAATTGTTCATGTTGTGGATGTAAGAGACAGAACTGTAGATTATGCACAATAACATATATTTCATAGAGAAATATTTCTAATAAAGATAAGAGATGAATGATATGAATGAAAAGTACAATTCACACGTGTTTATCAATACACGTCATTTGTTAATATTAACTAGCCCCCACCTATAGCGGACCTTAATTATATCTTTTTCCAAGGAAAAGCTTGCAGGATCCCCCCCCTTCCCTAGAATATCCAGATGGAGAACACTCAACTGCCAGCCACAATAGCGGTTGGTAACCTAGTGGGACTTAGTGGGACTCAAACCTCAGCCAGACTAGAACTGGAGACTTCATGATGAACCCCATCTTGAAATAGTCTGTTCAAACTGATTGAGCTCACACACAAGGCTGTAATTGACCTTTCATTACACACACACACATGCTAGCCTTCATAATGGAGTTGTATTTTCGTTATAGGTCCTCCCCCTTCAAATACGTTGACCTCAAAGTATGGTGTAGAGAGGATATGGTGGACGGCTGACCGTGTTTACTCATAAAATATTTCCAGCTGGTGAATTTCCGTTCAATCGAAGATCATCGGTTTGTTGTCTAATTCTGTTCTGAGCTTTAACAAGGTTCCCCTTCAAGATGTGCATAATCTTCTAAGATTGTACCCAATGGTATTTTATGTTGGAAACCTTGATGTTGGTTTGTGTTAAGTCGTCCTCCCTGGAACATTGGCCTATGCAAGTTGGCATTCTCTTGAAATTTCCAGTGGTGGATTGATTAACCCGGTTGCCAAATGGAATCTCAGCTTCCCTTGGCTTGTAAGTTGTGGATGAGTTGGATGTTGTAGTTGACATTTGTTGGAGAATTCTGAATTAGACCCGGTTATTGATTTGATTTGTCATATCTCTTATCGATTTTGTCAAATTCATCATTGAATTGATCCTTCATATTGTTCATTTTGTCTTTGAGCCACTTCATGTCGGAAGTTAACTCAGTGGTGCTAACCATCCTTTACGAATGCTAATATACAAACCCACATTATCTTTCAGGGTTGACGTTGACTTTTGCAATTTTTCCTTTTGGGAGTGGATGTTTGTACCTAAAAATCAATTATGTTTTCACAACTTCCCCTGTCCACACAAAAAAATCTGTGAGTAGGGCTTGCTGTTTTAGGTCATGCGTGCATGCTGATGGACAGCGGTTCTGCTGCCTATTTCAGCCTGCAATGGTGGCCTGTTTCAGCTGCACCTAAGCTGTGTTGGGCTGCTGTTTTTGATGTGCCTGCAGCCTGCATCAGCTATGCCTAGGGTGTTCCTAGGGCTGCTGTAGAAGCAGTGTTATTGCAGACGTACCTGCTGCGTTTTTGCCCCAATAACTGAGAATTTCAGCACACCAGAAGTCAGATCTCTTCCAAACCAAAATAAAAAAAATCAAAAAGATTTCTTCCTTCAAAACTTGATAATTTTCAGAAAATTGCTCCTGCAACAAATTTGGAACTCTCTTGTCATCCCCAAAACCCTAAAATTTTGAACAATGACATTTTGCATGGCCGAACAGTGTTCGAGCAAAGCTTTGATACCACTTAATTTAGAAACATATATTTCAGAGAAATATTTCAAATAAAGATAAGAGATGAATGATATGAATGAACAGTACAATCCATGTGTGTTTATAAAATACATGTCATGTGGTAATATTAACTAGCCTACCAATAATTGACCTTACATTATATCTCTATGCTGATATTACTTCACATTCTAGCCTACATAATGGACATATTTATAAAAGAGTTATCAAAATTGCTTGGCATGTCAAAAGTAATAATTAGTGATGGTGACCTTGAATTTACAAGTAACTTTTGGAATGAACTCCATGGGAAGATGAGCACAAAATTGACATTGAGTAAATCTTATCACCCACAAACAGATGGTCAAACAAAGTCACTCAACAAATGTTTCGAAGGATACCTGCGTTATCATATGAAAGATAAACGAAGACAATGGTGTAAATGGTTTCCTTTGGTGGAGTGGTGTCGACTTATCATGCCTCCTGTAAGGTGACTCTTTTTCAAGCCTTATATGAATATGAATTTCCTGGAATCAAAACGTATATATGGGATGTTAAAAAGTACAAGTAATTGGAGAACATATACAAAAAACCCAAGAAACTCTTGGACTCCTTGTATATCACTTACAACACAGATTAAAATGAAACACCGAATAGATAAAAAGAGAATTTTCAAGCTTTATATGGATATGAATTCCCTGGAATCAAAACTTGTTCTAAATTCTTAGTGCAAGAATCTATTATACTTGCAGGCTCCATCTAGACTCATGTTGCTAAGGGGTTTGTGTGGATATATTTTTCTGACTACCTTCTATAAATAGGATACATTGAAAACATTATTAATTTCAGAGTACTAATCAATTCTAACTCATAAGCTATTTCTTCAATCCTTCTAAGCATTTTATAATGTCCATAAAATCTTGGTGAATATATTATTTAATATAATTTTAAGAGATATTTGCTTATATGGTTGTAACTATAAGTGCACCCAATCTCCTTGTTTGGATTTTTGCTCAATTCTGTTTTTATCTATTCAGTGTTTCGTTCTAATTTGTGTCGTATGTAAGTGATATTTAAGGAGTCCAGGAGTTTCTTGTGTTTTTTTGTATATGTTCTTAAATTACTTGTACTTTTCAACATCCCATAATACAACAATTACAACCATATAAGCAAATATCTCTTAAAGTTATATTAAATAATAAATTCACCAATAGTCCCCGAGGTCTAGAGAAGTTGGTAAGGGAGTGCGCTGTTAAGGCACTCCGTAAGTGAAAGTCACCAGTTTGAAACCCCTGGGGACACCTCAAATCCAGCCATGTTAAGGGTTGGTTCGGTCCAGGCCGGGTGCGATCCCCGGGTGATTTTGATGGCTTAGATGCCCTTGGGTCGTGGCATCTCCGCCACAGGCCAGTCCCGCAGGTCAGGGATAGTATAGCCAACAAAAAAAAAATAAATTCACCAAGATTTTATGGACCTTATAAAATGCTTAGAAGGATTGAAGAAGTAGCTTATGAGTTAGAATTGACTAGTACTGTGAAATTAATAATGTTTTCAATGTATCCTATTTATAGAAGGTAGTCAGAAAAATATATCCACACAAATCACTCTCTCATTCTCTCTCTCTTGACAGACTCTTGAGTTGTCCTCTTTTCCAATCTTGGACATGCTTATATTTTGGATTACCGTACTTTTGGCACGGTCATATACATGTGTTCTGAGTCTGTACTACTGCAGGTTTCTTTCTTAATGTTATTTTTTCGTCATTCTCTAGGAGCTGCGCTTGCACTCCCACATTGTAATCATACTTGCTGTATTCTTCAGTCCCATTGACCTACTTTTGTGGTCATTTGTTGGACATTATTAAAATTATCTTATCTTATCATAGCAACATGAGTCTACATGGAGCCTGCAAGTATAATAGATTCTTGCACTAAGAATTTAGAATCAAGATTTATTAAAGAATATTTTTCAAAATGGAAATATTTACAATTTGGAGAAGTGTCTTTGGAAAATAAGGAGATCTTACAACAATATAACCAACGCTTTGATGACAAAGCCTTTTAAAGAGGGGAGTGGGAATTGATATCAATCTCCCATATACTATAGATAATACATAATAAGTATATTAGATATAGGACCTGTTAACACCCAAAATAAGTTTCTTCCGAATTCGTATTGGACATTTAGTAGAATGGTTCATGGAGACATTACGGGATGCATTGGTTGGCTGGTTCATCATTTGGCATTGACTTTTTGTGTGTGCTGGTCAGACTTGGCACATGGTTGTAGGTCTTTTATTGCTAAAGGCTTGAGGATTTGATAGGGCCTTGGCAGGTGGTTCACAGATAGGTACATCCTAAGGACACATCACATTCACATCAGTTGGGTAGGTTCGCAGTTGACAGCAGGTTCCCCATACATGCATATTTCTTGCAGCGCTTAGAGCAAGTATGGGAGGTTGAAGACTCCTAAAGGGTATGGTCAGATCAACGAGATTTAATCTTCTTGATTTTCAAGATTTGCTTTCTTGGAAATTTTGCATTTCTTGAAAATCATCCTTTTTAGGATCTAATCATATATTTGATGACCCTTTATGAAGATATGCTTATGGTTCGTATCTGAAGCAAATTAGAGGATGTCAACATTTTGGCTATTTTTAGCCCTAAGATGGAGGTTGCTTTCTCTTCATGCAATCTTTTGGGTATTGAATGAATGACAAAGTAATTACATTTTTGGAGACCCATTATGGAAATTTTCTCATGGTTCAATTTTCAGCATATTACGAGACTGAAATTTTGGTCTGTCTTTAGCATTGTGATTATTGGGATGTGGTCATATTTGTGGGGACCTAGTATGGCATCCATTATTAGGGTCAAATTTCAGGTCATTCTAAGAAGTTTGATTTATTAGGGTTCGGTGTTAGAATCATGAGGTAGAGGACCTGTGATGAATTCTCCAATAAACCCTAATCCAATGAGATAAACATGCTAAAATATAACAACGCCTTAATGATGAACCCAAAAGACTTCAAGAGAGTGCACAACATAGGTATAGGTGCCCTTAGGCTAAAGAATGAATAAACTCACTTGAATGAGATGATGTTACAAATGAGGGAGGTGGTGTATTTATACCATTGCACTAGGGTTAAGGCGCTAGCCCCAAGGGGGAGACTTGGTTTCCTTACCTTAAAATACAATAAAATACAAAAAGTGAAATCGTGGGTGTAATAACCCGAAACTACCCACAAGTTGGCCCATACGTAAAGGGCCTCAACTACCTACATAGTGGGTTGGGATGTGGCCATAAGTGAAGATTAGCCAAAATATCTTAGCACCCCCCTACACTGAACAAGAAGTTGCAAAGATGACATCACATCCATAGATTATGACAAAAGATCACCATATCATCCCCCCACTGAATTGGAGTCATCGAAATCCATACCACTCATGAAGAAAGCCTTCATGATTGATATTGGGATTGATCGTGCTAAAAAGGGTCTTCAGTGATGCAAACTCATATTTGTTAGGTAGAGGAGGGCTAGCTAAAATAAGGGCCCATGATGGAGGTGACTTTGATTGTTGAAAAGGCCAAGCAAGAAAGTCAACAACATCGACAAGAGTGGCAATAGTCCACTTGGATAAAGATGGTAATGATGAAGTAGTAGGATCATTGTCATCATCATCATCATCCAACATCGACAACTCTAAGTGGAATCTGCCATCACTGAATTAGATATCATTGGAAGGAGAGAGATCACCATTGGCAGAGGGCCCATCACTATGTTTCACATCTGGAGAGAGATCATCACTAGACCGCTCATTGGAAGAAGGCTCATCACTAGATTGCATATCCTTGTTAAAAGAGGGAATGCTGGAAGAGAGCTCTAGAATAAGAGAGGAGTTGACTGAATAGGTAGGCATATAAGTCTTCGGAGATTGTCTAGAAGAAGAGCTCTAAGAGGTACCCTTGGGTGCACCAAAACTTGATGAAGATGTGGTAAAACCCACTACAACAAGTTGAGAGTCGTCAACAAGTAACTCTACTCAAGAAGAAAGAAACATATCCTCCTTAGGTTCAGGGTCTTCTATAATGCCTCCACCTACATCTTTTGATTCCTCATTATGACGTACGAACAAAGGAATGGAAGAAGTCATACTAGCAACATCATCACATACCATTTCTTCAACAAGATCAAAGGACGATGTTGCTCGAGGATCAACCTCTTTTTCAAACAACTCCTCTTCATCATCAGAAACTTCATCAAATGGTTCTTCTTCTATGCTATTGAAGTTTTGTAGGTTGGACAGGTACTTCCACATTGGTTTGTGTCTAACATGTGGAATTCGTCATTAATGCCTCTCAGAACTTTGGAAATTCACTTCAATAATTTAATTATTAAAGTGAATGTCATTTTATAATTAATAGAGGTTAATTAAATGAAATGCCTAAGTTTTTGGCATTAGTGAATATAATTAATTAAATGAATCTTAGCTATTGATTTTAAGTGAGGTGAGATTTAATCTCAACCATTGATCACTTTGGAGATTAGGGTTTTGGCTCACCTCAAGATTATAAAAGGCATCCAAGGTGAGAGGAGGAGACACACAAGCAAGGAGTCAGTGACTCATTTGACAGTGGAGAAGGACTTTCACTCTGCAAATTTGGCAAGGGAGGAAATACTGCAGCCAGGAGGATTTCAACAGGTTGTACTAGTAAGGTGGAGGTTGAAAGTTTTTCTGGAGGGTTGTACAGCCTGTAGGAGCATCCAGGGAGGGTTGTACAACCCACAGTCAGGTTGTACAGGCCACAAGTGGGCATCCTTAGGCTGTACATCCCACGACAAGCCTGTACATGTTGCGACAGGTCCGTACAACATACGACTAGGTCGTAAAGGCTACGGCAGGTTTGTACAACATACGACTGGGCCGTACAGGCTTCTGTACAACCAACAGTGTAGCAAAGAGGGACAACAAGGGACAATGGGGTTTCTTCAGTAGAAATTTTCCTAGGTTTTGCTGCTATTTGTATTTTCTTTGTGGGCCATTTTCCCGGTAAGGGAGCCCTTGTATGCTTGGATACTATTTTAATGAAAAGCAGATTTGAAGGGTAGAAATTTGCTGTGCAGGTGTCATTGTGAGATTGGTTTCCATTTTGTTTCCGCTATTTGTTTCAGTTAATTATTTTAGCAAGTGTAAATTATTCAGTGAGCTGCAATTTAATTTTCAACAAGGAAATCACTAGGAACTAATTTATCTAGGGCTGTGATTAGAAAATTAACATGGTATCAGAGCACTAACTACGAAGGGAAGATGATTTCAGAAGATTTTTGCAAATCTATAAATCAATAGGGTTAATTCTGTGACAGTTTGATCAGATCTAGAAATGGCAGTAACCAGTTTTAGGTTCGAAGACCGGTTGGATGGAGCATCTAACTTCCTGTCCTAGAAAGCAAGGGTTAGTTTGCTTTTGAAGGAACATGACTTTTGGGAGATCGTGGAGAAGGTTGTTCCTACATTGACAGATGCAACAGAGAAGGCCACTCTCGAGAAGGACATCAAAGCTCATAGAGTGATCTTGGATGCCGTGAAAGACCATTTGATACCTCACATGGGTTGGCCAGAGAAATGTTCAAGGCTCTAGTGGATTTAGTCCAGAGCGATAACTCGAATAGGAAGATGATCTTGAGAAACAAGCTCAGATCCATCCAGATGTCAAGATCTGACAATGTTACCAATTACTTCATGAGGATCACCCAGGCACGTGATCAACTTGCAACCATTGGGGAGAAAGTGGATGACACAGAACTTGTTAATGTGGCATTGAATGGGTTCATCAAACCTTGGGAACCATTTGTCAAGGGGATCCGTGCTCGGGAGAAACTTCCAGATTGGCAAAGGCTTTGGGATGATTGCATCCAAGAAGAGACTCGGGAGGAGTCTAAAGTAAGCAAGCAAGAAGATGGAGAGGAGAACTTGGCTCTAGTCAGTCACGCCAATAAGAGCAAAGAAAAGGGTTCCAAAGATAACAGTGAGGGGTCAACCTCACAACCAAGTAAGAAGGACTTGAGTAAGATCAAGTGTTTTGTGTGCCACAAGAGTGGGCACTATGCATCACAGTGTCTGGAGAAGAAGAAGGGTAAGGAGAAATTGCAGCATGTAGTAGCATCAATAGAAGCTCAGGTGAATGAGTTGGCAACGAAGTTTGAGGAATTCACACTAATCTCCTGCCTTTCTACCAACAAAGTCACCATAAGTGCTTGGTACCTGGACAGTGGTGCATCATGTCATATGACAAAAGCACAAGAGCTATTCAACAGTCTGACGGAGAAGGACTCAGGGATCCATGTGGAGCTTGGTGATGATGCCAAGTGTGTAGTGAAGGGTGAGGGAACTATCTTGTTCCAACTTGAGTCAGGAGGTTCGTTTGATGCCCAGGATGTGCTTTATGTACCAAGACTGAAGAAAAATTTGCTCTCAGTCTCAGTTATGGAGGACAAGGGTTTTGTGGTCATCTTCAAGAAGGGAGAAGTACTCATACATCCATAATCCAGCGGGAGCTAGCCCTGACACAACATTGGTCATTGGGGTTAGAGAGGGAAACTTATAGAGGTTGAAGGATAAGCATGTTCAGGCCTTGGTACATGACAATGGCAACCCATGCTAGTTATGGCATCAAAGGACGGGATACTTGCATCACAGGGCATTGCTAGTTTTGAGGGAGATTGTCACTGGTCTTCTAGATTTTAGTGTTGAGTAGCAGGGCGTGTGTAGAGGGTGTGAACTTGGAAATAATGCCAAGGCTGCTTTTCCAGGCAACGAGAGTAGGTCCAAGGGGATCTTGGATCTTATTCATTTAGATGTGTGTGGATTGATGTCAGTGGCATCAGTGTAGGGATCATCATACTATGTGATATTCATTGGTGGTTACTCTAGGAAAACCTGGATCTTCTTTATGAAGACCAAGGATGAGGTCTTCAGTCTGTTCCAGGAGTTCAAGGCCCAAGTGGAGAACTAGACATGAAAGAAGATCAAGGTCTTGAGGTCGGATAATGGGGGCAAGTATACCTCCAATGACTTCAAGGATTTCTGCAAGGAGGCATGGATCAAGAGGGAGTTGGCAGTCTCATACAACCCTTAGTAGAATGGGGTTGCAGATAGAAATAACGGGTCCATCATCTTTTCTGTGAAGGCTATGATTCATGACCAGGGACTGCCTATGTTTCTTTATGCAGAGGCATGTAACACAACAATGTATTTGTAGAACATGAGTCGTCATAGGATATTGGGGAACAAGACTCCCGAGGAAGCATTCACAGGAGTGAAGCCAGAGATAGGACATTTGAATTTTTGGTTGTCCAGTATACATCATGTGCCTGTGGAGAAGAGGACAAAGCTGGAGCCTTTAAGAAAGAAGGGTATATTCGTGGGATTTAGCGAGACCTCAAAAGCTTATAGGATCTTCATACCAATGCGAGGAAGACACTGATGAGTTGAGATGTTAAATTTGAGGAAAAGTTGGCATCTAGAAAGTTTCATGATTTACCAGCAGTGGAAGAGGACGAGGAGTAGGTGGTTTCGAAGGGAGAACAAAGTTCACAAACTTCCAGTGTAGGGAGTCAACCTTCAGGTGGGGAGGAGGAGTTAGCCCCTTCTAGCTCTGTCGAGAGACCCAAGTGGTTTGAGAAGACATTGAAGGATGCTCATTAGCATGTTGAGGCTCCTAGGAGCACATTCAGGGAGAACATGTCTCCAAAGAAGTTTTTAAACTTCATGGCACTAAGGAGTAATGCCATTGAAGATGCAGCAGACCATTAAGTTTATCGGGATGCTATGGTGTAGGATGATGTGTAGGATATTGTGCCAGGATCAGAGGGACAACCAGTTCCGGGTGGCTCTTCTAGAAGTAGGTTCCTTGCTAAGAGGGAGTGTTGAAGTTTTGTAGCTCGGACAGGTACTTCCACATTGGTTTGTGTCTAACATGTGGAAGTCGTCATCAATGCCTCTCAGAACTTTGGAAATTCACTTTAATAATTTAGTTATTAAAGTGAATGTTATTTTATAATTAATAGAGGTTAATTAAATGAAATGCCTAAGTTTTTGGCATTAGTGAATTTAATTAATTAAATGAATCTTGGCCATTGATCTCAACCATTGATCACTTTTGAGATTAGGGTTTTGTCTCAACTCAAGATTATAAAAAGGAAACAAAGGTGAGAGGAGGAGATACACAAGCAAGGAGTCAATGACTCATTTGAGAGTGGAGAAGGACTTTCACTCTGTAGATTTGGAAAGGGAGGAAATACTGTAGCCAAGCGGATTTCAGCAAGCCATATCAACAAGGTGGAGGTTGGAAGTTTTTTTGGAGGGCTATACAGGCTGTAGGAGTACCCAGGGAGGGTCATACAACCCATGGGTTAGGTCGTACAAGGTACAGGAGGGAAGCCGTAGGCCATATAGCCCGTGACAAGGCCATATAATGTATGACTGGGCCATACAACCAACAATGCAGCAGACAGGGACAATAAGGGGCAAGGGGGTTTCTTCAGCAGAAATTTGCCCAAGTTTTGCTGCTGTTTGTATTTTCTCTGTGGCCATTTTCCCAGTAAGGTAGCCTTTGTATTCTTGGATACTATTCTAATGAAAAGCAGATTTGAAGGGAAGAAATTTGTTGTGCATGTGTCATTGTGAGATTGGTTTCCATTTTGCTTCCGCTATTTGTTTCAGTTAATTATTTTAGCAAGTCTAAATTATTCAGTGAGCTCCCATTTAATTTTCAGCAAGGAAATCACTAGGAAAGAATTTATCTAGGGCTGTGATTAGAAAATTAACATATGCATTGGGAATCCCATGTATCTATAGAACAATCGTCAAAATGACTATTAGCTTGATTAGATTTAGCAATGAAAACATTTTCTAGCTTTTTATCCATGCGTTAAATCTCTAGGGGCTAATCTCTTTAAGGTAGAACCGAATTTCAAATCTAAAGCTTGAATATATACAACCAAGACAGTGGATGGGTTTTAGTTGAGGGGTCTTTGGTTCTAGTCCGACTAAGGTTCAAGTATGAGTGAGTCCCACTAGGTTACTAGTTGCTATTGTGGTTGGCAGTTGAACTGCTCTCGATTCGGATATTTTAAGGAAGAGGGGGGATCTTGCAAGGTTTTCCTTAGGAAAAAAGATAGTATATGGGTTGTATAATATACAATTTCTCTTATGTGCCCTAATGAATCTAACATTAAAGACAAAAAGAGATTTATCTTCCCCTCTCTGGATGTGAGAAAACCTAAGGGTAAGATATGTGATCCTCCTTCTGTCAAGCCATGATCAACATGGAAAAATCATTATAAGAAATCTATGTCCTTGTTGAGATAATCGAAAATAGTTTTCGTCCTACAATTGAGTTGCCAAGTAAAAAATAAAATAATGCAAAAATACACTGCTCATCTTAGTATTTGTAGTTGTACTATAAATCAAGAAACCCTAGCTAGCTCTTTGGCAACGATGCCAATTTGTTATCACCTTGAAGTTCCTCCCTACAAAGAACAAAGGAGATCAGATAACAAATAGGTGTAGAGCCAAAGTGACCTCGCTTTTAGTGTATCTCAGTTTGGGTTGGTGCTTTTGCAAGAAGGGTTTCCTTGATCAGTTAAGGTATCAGTTGATGAGTAGAATGTAGAAATTTCTGCGTTCCAAGGATTTAATTCAAAAGAGAAATTTCATCTCCCTAACTAGAGGTTTCTCAGATCTTAATCCAGTGAATTGATCCTTAGAGCTGCCATGAAATACAATACAAAATAATAGTGGAAGTGAAGGATGTCTCCCAAGCTATTAAGAGAACTCTAACGCTTTAGGGAAGAATGCCAAGCAAGTACCCAACTGTGGTCAAGCAACCACTGAGAAAGTTATCTCCAATGTGCAAATCCATCACGAACCATCTCCCATGTGCCAATCCATCTTGGACCATATGGGGGTGAACAAACACCATGTACCCCAAATCTCATGAAGCACCCCCAAACATGGTGTAAACACTTTCAGAGTAACTCGAAAGCTAACATAGGATAGATAAGTACAACCTCAAACTAATAAACTAAATTGCTTGGAAACAAATAAAAAATTAAACAAGAAGTAAATAATTGGGCAAGAAGCATGCAAATTGAGAAAACTAATGTATATGCTAAATCATTAACTATATGTGTAAAGTAAATAAGATAAGATAATTTTATTAATGTCTAAGAAATGACCACAAAAGTAGGTTAATGGGATTGTTGAGTACAATAGTGTCAATACAATGTGGGAGTACAAATGCCAGTCCTATATAAAGCAAGATGGATAACGTAAAATATTGATCTAAGCAAAGACCTAAAGACTGGACACTGAAAGTGGAGACCAGATTTGGAAGAAAAATGTACAAGGAGAGTGGACCCAAAATCTAGAATATAGATAATGTAGGTGTATTGTGGTTTGCTAGAGCTAGCTCCCTTAACATTTGAGGGAAAATGGAGGAAACTTTGGATAGAAGGTCGTCTGGAAGAGGCACTGGAAGAAGATTTGGACCTAGAAGAGGTACCTCGCCGTTGGGGCCTGGATGACCTTGTTTCACTGTTGGTGCGAGATCTTGAACAATGTCATTGGGATCTCCGGGAAGTGGATGCAGATGTGGAGGTGTCCCCATAGACCTGCACTGATTTGGGATTGGAAGCAAGGTTGCTATTAGTCTACCTCTTGGTACCCTTGGTAGGTGTGAGCATCTTAAATAAGGAAGTGATCGTCCTGGTGGAGATTGGTCTACGGGGTGGGCGGAGAGTTTGGAAATAGAGTTTGATGATGTCCTTCATCTAGAACGCTAGTCATCTCTGGTTGGGATATTGAAAGAAACTGGAGAGGGTGCGGGACTCCTCGAATAGAGAATGGATTTGCCCATGGATCTTGTAATAAATGGGAGGGAATGCTCTAGTAGTTCATTTCTCATTCTTTTACTGTCTAGTCGTTATTTCTCTTTAGGCGGTGTTAGCAAAGTTTTCCGCACTTAGATCTGATTTAAAACATAAACAAAATCAGCAATGAAAATTGTGTAATTTTAGAGAATACTATCCCAGAGTGTCATGCATAGATCTCTCTCCGTTTGGGCTGGTGCTTGCCAACCTCAAGGGGGTGTCTCTAGGCCTTCTTACCGCTATCTTCAACCTTTAAATCTGCACAATAAGACCATGAAAACAGCAACAAAGAAAGATGGTTTTGGCTGCGATTAAACAACCAAAGAGTTTAAAAATGTTTAGTTTTAATGTTTGTAGTGGATTCCTTGCAACGTTAGCTCAATGAAATAATGACGGAAAGGACAAACGATATTAAATTGTTGAAAATAACCAAGATAATATGCTAATAACTTCTAGACCATGCACAAATAACAAATCACAATACCAACAATCCATGAGAGCTTGATACGAGCATAACAAGGTTCTATTTTTGAAATGCCAAGAGGTTGGTTGCACCAAAAAGGTAGATTGCAAAAACTGGTTCTGTGATGTTCCTTGCACTTGAGAAGAGAAGCTAGAATAGAGAGAGAATATGATGGAGTATGTTCTCACTGAAGAAGATCCAACCCTGTGCCAATGAAGAAGCCCTACTCATATAGAGAAAGGGGGTGCATATCGCAACTAAGACCCTTCCTCTAATCGTGCTCGTGAGTGAATGAGGGAGTGAGAGAAGCCATGTGCCTCAACTGGAGAGAGAAGTGTCCTCATGCGCTAGTGCCAGCTGGAGAGAAGTGATGATCCACATCAGTCAAGCTGAGTGTGACACTTATGGATTCAGAGAAGAGTGGAAGTAAGTCTAAGCGCTCTGAGTCTAACTGAGTCCACTGAAGAGTAGCTGAGGTGTCACTGAGTGAGAAGTCCATGCATGTAGTCATAAGTGAAGGGGAGCTGATGGAGGAGAGTGGGGGTGCACTAGTCTAATCAAGAGTCCAATTCCAGTGAAGTAGCCATTGAACTAGAGAGAGAAGTGTGCCCTATATGAGAGTGGAGTGAAGGAATGATGAAGTGGAAGAGAGGGGGAGTTAAGGGAGAGAGAGAGGGAGTTGAAGTGGAGGAGAGAAGGAGTTGGGGTGAGATGGAAGTGAGAAAAGAACGAAGGCGCCCCAGTTGACTTAAGAGAGTGAGAGTTCCACTCATGACCAAGTGTGAGAGAGAAAGAGTGGAGTGGGAGAGAGAAAAGGTAGGCACTCTAGTTAACTCAACCACTCCACCTCGAAATGATCAGCATGTGCCACTTCACCTTAGTACTCATGCATGCGCCCTGTTATCTGAAAGATACTCTGAGTTTACATTGATGATTAAGAGAGAGAAAAGGTAGGCACTCTCGTGAGGAGAAAGAAAAATGGTGGGCGCTCCAATTGACTCAATTGATGTCCCTCGTAAACTCCTCCATGTGCCACCACACTTCTTGGCTCAAGTATGCGGGCTGCTAACTCAGATATGGTATCAATCAACTCTAGTATTTGCCACATCACTTTGTGACTCAAGCATACGCCCTAGCTTTGCCACTTGTCACTTCTCAAGGTTGCCACATGTCACATCCTGGAACTACCAAATGTCAACTCTGCCAAGCTACCACGTGTCATACTGCATGACATACCGCTAAAAATAGAAAGTGCTTGCATGCCGATGAAATTAGGCTCATTGGACTTAGTTTTCTGCAAGGAATCCGAACATGTGTTCAAATTCGTCGTGCAAGCCCTTGAATTGGAGCTATTGTATGAAGTATCATGCATATAATCCAGAAGCAACTCATTGGAATCCTGGGCTCACAAGGATTCTGAATATATCATCAAAACTGCTATGTGGACCTTTGAACTCTATCTCCTCAAAAGTAAGAGAACTGCTATAAATATCCATCTCTAACCAATCTCATGGGAAATTGTGCAACACCTGTCTTTGAACAAGGAAATCATCGCTGAACCATCTTGTACTTGATCTCAAATGGGAACCAACCTTGGCTCAAAATGAAGCTGCTTCTATGAAACTGTCTGAATGCCAACCATATAGAACATGCTGGCTCCTAACCCTCGGGATTTTCAAATGAGAAAATCCATGAGTTAATAGGTGGCTAGGCATATGACACTTTGTAGTTTGTTGGTTTCATGGTTTAATTGTCTTTTGCTATTGATGGCTAACCTATCATGGTCTTCTAGCTAGCTAATCTCCTACTTCTAGTATTGTTGTCTTTTTAGCTAAGTTGTAGGAGACACCCCCCTGAGTGTCGTACCAGTATCCGAAACCTGCCGAAACGGGTAAGAAACTCCAACGAAACGTCGTCGGTCGTACCCTACGGCGTTTCCCGATTTGGAAACGTTGTACGGTACGACTGACAACATTTTAGTGGAGTTTTGACCTGTATGACAGTCGTTTTGTTGGATTTTTTCTTGTTTGCGTGCTTGGCCAAGCGACGAAGAGGGTTGTGGGTCCCTTCGTTGGAAAAAAATCCCCTCGTTAACCACTAATAAACATTTTAAATCTGTCCAAACATCACCACCATTTCACCCACCCTATTAGGATGAAAATGAAAGATAAAGGAGAATGTCACTTTTACTTAAATTTTTAACATTAGCATTAATTGTTTCAGGATGTTTGAGAGTGGTTCCAACTTCATTGGACTTCGTATGCAGAAAGTAGAATTTTAGGTCCCATTCAAAATTCAATAGATTTAACGGTTTTCAAGATTTCAAGATTGGCAGGATTACAACATTTCCACTGGATTGTATCATGTGTAAGGGTATGGAACTGGCATTTAATCAAGAGCATCAATCTCTCTATGTACCTCGATGTCCATCGGTTAACATTTATGGGGTTGATCCAAGTGTCCTCATACAAGGCATTACACCTATAACTGTGTGCCACATGTCTTTTCATGTTAATATAGACATGGTTTTCTTTCTAAAATATCATTTATGTGTATCATTATTTTTTCTTACAAGATAATGTGCTATTTTATATATATATATATATATATATATATATATATATATATATATATATATATACGAGGTTTCCCCCGGCGTTTCCCCTGACGTTTCCATTTTTGGAGGGTCGCGTTTCTTGACGTACCCGTTTCAGAAACTTCCAGACGTTTCCCCGTTTCGTGCAACTTAGCTTTTTAGTAGGCAACATCGTCATGCTTATGTAGTTTTATGCATTTTGTGGCAAGATATTTATTTCTCTCATCACTAACCCTTTCTCGTGTTCTCAATAGCTTCAACTTTCATAGATTAATGCTTTGGTTAGCTTAATCCTTGTTGTGTGATTTCCGAACTATCTCTTGTTTGTTCTCCCTGTCGTAGCTTAGTCTTTGTTTAAGGAATGTGCTCCCAGATCAAACCTTCTTGGAGTGTTTGTCAAGAGTGTGCTCTGGGTAAAAAAAGGGCACACTCTACTTATGTGGGAAGCGCTATCGGAAACACGCTTCGCAAGTGCTCCTGAAACGAACCCTAGCTGAACTTGCAATGCTCACTAGGTAAACTCGTGATGCTCTCGCCATTGAAAAAATGCACTTGTGAAATTTAACATTTTTGGCTTTTTTTCTTATTTTTTATGGTATGTGGGGCTTAAGTGGAGGCTCCAAAACTCATGGCTATGGTTTATGGATGGATGAAAACTATATTTCACTCTTGTTATCACAGGATTTGTACTTGTGCAAGGCCCTCTACAAGATTTGTGTAACAATTGGAAGTTTCTACCCCTGTCACCTAAGTAGAGACTTTCCTCGTTTTAGTGATGAAAGAAGGTCCACCACAAGGGAGGCTTCCATGGTGACCTCAAGGGATCAAATAACAAGATTAGCTGAGCCTACAACCCCTTATCTTGGTCACCTGAGTGTTAGTTCTAGGTCTAGGAGGGGTAAGAAAAGGTTACAAGGTAATTGGTTCACCTGTACGAGACAATAAACAATTTGAAGCATAAAATAGACAATTACCAAGTTATGTAGCTTATAAATGACCTCTTAGACACTAGATAATCAATAGATTCAATGGCTGTTGCAAACTTACAGCAGTAAAACAATATATAAACAATTAATGTTTTGCAACAACAACAAGAAAAAGTACTCAGAAATGTAGCAATTTAGCATATAAACCAAGCCTTAAACATGTACAATAATATCCAATTGCTAGATCAGAATTCTGAGTATCTTAAGCCACTTTTCCAAGTATGCATGCAACAAGTTAAAGTAAAGACTAGTGGCTGTAGCAAACTTTTGTAACAGCAGCAGTAAATATCATTAGTTTTCTCAAGTTAGGGTTATAGAAGTTAGTAAAATCACTTTGAGAGAGAGAATGCTAATTCTAAGTGCAATTTTCACCATAACAAAAGCTTTAGATTAGTGTCGTTGTCTTTTAGGGCTTATGGAGTCAAGCATGCAACCCCTTGAAGATTGAACTAGATGATAAAGAAGAATGTGGTTTAAACCCTAAGGTGCAAAACCTCTTGGGCCTTGGGACTAAACCTTCAAGAAAAGGATCAGTAGGGTGCAGAGCCTCTTGGGCCCTGTTATCCTCTATCCTAGGGATAACTGAGGAGATTATGTCTCGATGGAGTACCGAGAGCCATATGACTTGATCTTGGCCTTGGAGGGCCCGTCTTTTCTTCAGTGTGTCCTATCCATCAGCAACAACAACATCCATCCCATCGACCTGATTCTGAAGTAGCAGTGGGTCTTGCTCCATGAGGTAACGAGTCTGGGTATCATGGTATGTGTCACTTTGATTTTCGAAGCATTTGAATATGTGCACTGAACTCTCTTTTGTTTCATGATGTTTGCTTGGAAATTATGCTCTTTAATTTGTTCATACCTGGGGGGGGGGGTGACAGAGTGCCCTAGTAAGATGGTTACCTTAGGGATGAGTTGCCACTAGGTGGGTCTATGAAAGTTCATCGTCCATTCCTTCCATACTTAGCACTTTTTCATCATTGTCCCTCTCATCTTTCCCTACCTTGGTTCGGGCATTGGCTTTGCCAAGCTAGTAAGGGTTGTACCTTGCCTTGTGGGAAGAAGGGGCTAAAGGCCCAGAGGGTAAAAGTAGCTGACAAAAGTTAAAAGCCAAAATGAAACCTTGAGATGCTTTGTCCAGGGATTCCCGAAAAAGCAATAAATGGCTTCTCAGCAAGAAAAGGGGACCTGTAAAATAAAATAAAACTCAAGATCTAGTTGGTGGATAGGAGGTCTCATCATGAGCCGACCTATTAGGTCCATTGGCATGTAGCGGTATGAAACTACCATCTATCTGGTCACCAAACCAGGGTAGTGGCTCTTGGTGGCATAGCCAAGGGAAAGGGGGTCCCATCACGAGCCAACCTTCTCATTTTCGTGAAATGCTTGTGGGAAACGCTGTCACCACTGGTCACCACGCCAGGACAGTGTCCCCTGACTATTCTCTTAAAAAAAAAAAACCAATAAGACAAAGAATAAAAGGCATTGAATGGGCTAGGAAGCATTGACATCCATGATAAGGTGCAACTCGCCCTCTACAAAGGCACCCACAGGTAAGACCTACATTTCCTTGTTATCACTGCACCCCTTGCCCAAACATTCCCTGCACCATTTCATACACCTACATGACCTAGATTCGTCTTCACCTGGGAAACACCCCAAACTTGAGGAAGATTAGCCCAATAGGACATCTTGAGACCCTTTCCAAACCTGGCTTGTTAAACTGCATAACGTCTTTGAGCATTTGTCTGGGTAAAGGGGGGTTTTATGCACATGTTTGTGTAATTTGATTATTAGACGTGATTGACATTGCTATGATCCCTGTGACTTATGAGCCCATGGAGGGGGTACTTGTTGTTGCTGCAGGACCATGCTCGGTGGACAGGTACATATGGGTAGATGATTAGCTCGGACCTTCATGGGGCTAAAATCCCACCAGATGGATGCTGTGACCCCAGCCAGGGGCAGAGAGACACTAGGGGCTTGCACCAGAGAAAAAGGAGGACGTTTCACCAGAGACACTTTGGCAGCCCTGGACCTAGGGGGATCTTGCTCTCCCCACTAAACGTTGGCCTTGGGAGGCCCATGATGTCACTCTTGTGACCTTAGATGTTACCCAGTGTCAGATGGACATGATGGAGGCAGTTGCGTGGTAGGTGGCACGTGTGGCATCATCGGGAGGCCTTGGAAGGCCTAACGTTTTGCTCATGGAGCCTAACGTCCCACTTATGAGGCCCAACGTCACCCTAGGAGGGCATGACGTCACCTCTATTGCACATTTTACGGTTCATTCTTTAAATTTATGTAAAAACTGGATTTTTGATGTAATTTGGCCATGTCGGCCTTTTCTGACCTAAATTTTAATTAAAGGTCATTATCATTGTATAAATAAGAGATAAATCTCTTGTATTTTTCATCATCTTTCACTCACACAAGTGTGAGGTCTGAAATTCGACCATCTTTAAGGGTATTTGGCTGAAATTAAGTGGTGCACAACTTCTTGGAGAGGCTATTCTTGGTGTATTTTGGCATTTTTGATGGTGGAAAGTCTTCAACTAGGGTTTGTTGCTAGATTTACTTACTTAGTCTTCAAGTAAGTAAATCTGCAATTCTTCATTTTATTTTGAATGGTTATGGTAAATTTTCTTGTTCATTTCTAAGATTATGAAATTGCTAGTTTGAAACCCTAGAGGAGAAGCATATGTTACTATCATTTTCCTTACAATTTTCAACCTACTTGAAATTGTTAGAGGACATCTCTTTTGAAGAATACACTAGAGCCCTACCTTTGTAGCACTCTAGGAGCATTACTTCATTAGCTTCATATATTTTATTTCAAACTTAATCTAAGGAAGAAGGAAATCTCTAGGGCCTAAGGTTACTTACTTTCTAGCAAATCTTTCCTTTTAGGGTTTAGACATTGAGGCCTTAGGTTACTAACACCTCAATCATCTCACCATCCCTTTAGATTATCTATTATCATTGTTGTTTCCTCTAAGAGTTGCTGTTGCTAACCTAGACTCTATTACCCTAAAAGGCACTAGTCCATTCCTTACAAGTGATTGATTGACCAAACAACTCTTAAACCATCTTCCCTAAGACCTTTACTAACTCCTATTAACTTTAAATTAGACTAACTCACTAACTAATTTGCTGCTGTTGCAAAAGATTGCTACAGCGATCTATAACAGCAGCAAATTCATCCTAAAAGCAAGATTAAAAGCTGATTAAACATTGCCATAATTGCTTCTGACAACTATTATCATTCTGTCAACTTAAGGCTATTGTATCTTGTCATTTTTAAGAATTATTGAGGCCTAGTTGTTGTGGCTGTTGCTAAATATTCATTGCTGTTGTAAATATTTACATTGCTTCAGTTTTATATCAGCTTGTTTATCTTTCAGAAGTTTATGGTTTTATGAAGCATTGACATCATATGGTACTTGCAAATTGCATTTCTTTTCTACTTGTTGTCTTGTTCTGGGTAGGCACACTTAATTTATCTCTTTCTTCACCTTAGTAAAACCTTGGAACTTCTGATCTGAGTGACTTGAGAGAGGGCTGGGACTTTCTCATAACTTTTACTTTAGCCTTCTCAAACCCCCAGGTCACTGGGGATGTCTCCCTTGGGGTACTACTCCTAAATAGAAAGAGGTGTCCTATTAAGGTGACAGTGATAGGTCATCCTCCTTGTTGCGCCAATTCAGTATCCACTTGCCTTTGGCTTTGGGCAAGTACAAATTGGGCGATAACAAGCCCTAGGTGTCGTTTTCTCTTCTCTAGATAACCTAGGACAAGGATCAAAACCCTAAGGTGAAAAGCCTCTTGGGCCTTAGGTTTTAACCCGAGCAAAAGAACGCTTTCACAATACTTGGACAAACAAAGCATATGGAGGAGAGAAAGACTTATGTCTCCTCCCTAGGGTTTCACCACGACAAAGTAACATGCACAAGATAGTAATTATCACCTTAAAACATTAACAATGACACAAAATTGCAGCAATTACTTACTTATCCAAGTTGCTAGGCATAGAAAAACCCTAGTTGCAACAACATGACATCTATGAAAGAAAAGAGCATCCACAAAGATCCTCCTTCAAGAGGTGCGCATTAGATCCAAGAGCTATAAAAGAGTAGAGCGAACTTTTTTGAGCTCTCTAACACGTGTGGAGAGAAGTGATGATGATAAAATGAATGGAGCGCTAGCATTATTTATAAGGAAACCCTAGTGCTCCAATAGTCCCAAAAAGTGAAAATCATGTCTATAAGTGGGGTCGATCCCTCAAGTTTGCCTCTACAAATGTCAAAAATCATGAAAATAATACATGACCACACGAGGTGACGTCATGCCTCCAATGGTCTAGGAGGGCCTCTCCAAGGCCATGTGTCATTGACTGAGGTGCAAGGGTGGTGGAAGAATGCTATCCCACATCTCAAGTCATTAATGGCATCCAAGTGGAAACACACCCCATTATCCCTGTCAAACCCTAGCATGACATCATCATCTAAATGCCCAACATTCAAGGTGCAAGGGGTGTCGTCTTAAGAAGAAAAGGCTGTACATTGTCTCTGTGTGTCCTCCAATCATCTCCTTGTGCAACATCCTCCATCTAGTGCATGATAGTCTCTAGGGTGTAGAGCCCAGGGTGTGGGCTTCTTGCCCATCTCTGTGCCACCATGACCATATCTGTCAATATCAAGCCCATTTATCCATCGTCCAAGGTCCAAAAGATGTGAGAGCCAATGTTTGAATGTGCTAAGTCACTGGGTGACTCAATGCTCTGCGTCACACATACCATATCCTGTAATAGAGGCACGACGTCCTATGTGAAAGCCTCGTGCGTCCTTCATAAATCATGGCAGGGGCATCCAGATCAAAACAAAATATGAAATCAGGTAAAGCCAATGTTCATAAGATATGCTAGTTCTTGAATCATGCAAAGTAAGTCGTTACTTAAGATGTAAGCCACATGAATAATTCACATCAGTCCCTTCAAATTTCACACTGGCTCAGGACTAAGTTGACAAGTTTGAATATGGGAGGACCTTCATTTGACCCTATTATGTGTGACAACCAAAACAGTAAAATAAAAGATCTAGGTAGAGGGATGTGTCCCGAGGGAAGCAGTGAAAGAAAAGAACCCTTCAAGAGTAAGTGTGGTAGTGTTACGTCTTGGGCTTATTTCATGGCTTTCATTGAATCCATTTCTATGAGCGCCTTTGTGGAGGGTGTGCTTGCTCTTGAGTTACCACTTTCTAAGCACTACGTTTTTTCAAACCCCTTAATTTTCCTTTTTATTTGTCCTCTTATCATATTTGCAAGTCCCCTTTATAAGGTTTCAAGCTATAGCATCATTGTTTTGGGACTAGGGTGAACGCGAAAAGGGTAGAGCTCAAGTTTGGACTGGATTTTGAGAGTCCTTCACTATTCTTTTTTTCTTTCTTTAACATTTATTCTTTCTTTATTCTTCTTTTGCTTAGCAACTGCAATCAACCTCTGGGCCTTCAACCCCTCTTCTCATGAGAGAATGGACCATGACCCATTATTGAAGTTTAGTGCACTGTGACAGGCTCCAGGATGGAAAGTGTTAAGTATGGTGGGGAAATAGAACGTTACCCTTGTGAGGGCCCCCCTGTAGTACCCCTTTTCCTGGGCAGTGACAACATGGGACTAGGGCACAGATGCTAGCCAACAAGGTGAAATAAGGAAACAAACATAACTTATTGAGCTAGTGATCCATTATCCAACTTCAACCAATGATGCTCATCCACATGCCTAGCATATTAAGCACAACACTTCACATGAAAGAAGGACTAACATTCTGTCAGGAAATGAGCCACACTTCCACTCTAGACCTAGCAGAAGAGAAGAATAATTTAATCAAGAATGTAAATGACAAAACAATCACATAGTACACAAAGATTTTACCCTGGAAACCCAAACCGTGAAAACCAACATTCCTTGAGCGTTCTTCTCTCTTGTTGTCCTATTCAATCTGAATAAAAGGTTACATGTCTAACCTTTGTCAACACCTAAGACAAAATCGACATCATACCCTCTTGCTTACGCAATAACAACCCTGTAGCTAATACGACTTACATCTGCATGACCAACAACCTACATCTAAAGATTTCTCTAAAGACATTT
>ML832031.1:15637-31713 GCA_009831015.1 Picea engelmannii | reverse complement strand
AGGAGGGTGCACACCTAGTGGGCATGAGTTATACTTGGCAATTTGTTGTTTGGTTTGGTTTGTTTTGTTAGAGAGGTAGCACACAAGAGCAGATTTGTGTGCAAGGGTTTCTTCTACAAAGCATTAAGGAGCAAGGGCGAAAGGATAGAGTGGGATTGAGCAACTAGTCAGAAGGGTGCACCATACTTGGGCGCATTCACCTTCTTGGACCTATATAGCAGTGTGAGAGGAGCTTCCATTGTAACATGTTCATTTGTTTTATTGTACTTGTTGTATCTCACACTTCCTACATCACTTATATAGACTTACATTCCAAACTGGTTTTCCCCAGGGGTGTTTTATCCAGGGTCGTGTTGACCAAAAATACTTGTGTCCTAATTTCATGCATGCTAGAGTTTAGAACAGCATTTAATAGTTGTAAAGATCTAGAGGTCTGTTATATAATTTGAGGTATGCATGTGCTAACCTATGGGCAATTAAAACTACATGCAAGAGCACCTTAAATGCATATGTAACCATAACAAAACAGCAGAAAAGTTCCTAAACTGTTTGCTGTTATAAAACAGCAGCAAAGAACAGTTGGACAGTTGAAACTTAGAGCCAATCTCAGGTCAAAGACAGATCTAGTTGGCAGCCTGTTAGGACCTCAGAAAATCTTCATGGTATCAGAGCTTTGGTAGCTAAGAGTTGGCTGATTTTCTAGCATATAGTTGGCAGATTTTTGGACAGTTTTGGACAGCCTTATTTCACACTTGTGTGTCAAGTGTCGAGGCTGAATTCTTTTGCATTTTAGCATCATTTGAGTTTCAGTGGACAGCCATGTCGGTGTTTCAGATGAGGGCAGAGGATAGGCTAGCCGGAGCTGCAATTGGTCCCAATTGGTCCCCTTGTTGTTCCTCCCGTTGTTGTTCCTCTTGTCACTGCTCCTGTGTTGGTGGCAGAGTTTAGGAAGAGGAACAACAAGGCAAAGAGGACTATCTGTGATGCGGTGAGAGACCATGCATTTCAGATGTGGGCATCCTTGTGCAAGCTTTACCAGAGTCCCAACCAGAACCGGAAGATGGCTCTGCAAGAGAAGCTCAGGGGCATTCAGATGCTCAAGTCAGAGTCGGTCACTTCATACCTTGGCAGATTCACTCAGATCAGACATGAGTTAGCAACGGTCAGAGAGATTGTGGATCCGAACTTTATGGTGAGGACAACTTTAAACAGCGTTTCCAAAGCTTGGGGTTCATTTGGACGAGGCATTGTTGCTCGAGAGGTCATACCTACTTGGGAGAGACTTTGGGATGATTTCGTACAAGAGGAGTTGAGATGCAGCTCTGGGTCTTCAGGATAGCACCGGATATCTGAGGGTGATGAGGATCTTGCTCTTTGGTCAAAGGGCAAGAAGAAGGTCGGCAAGGGTGCTCGACAGGGTCCCAAGATGTGGGCCAAGCCACGGGGAGAGAGTGGCAGTGGGCAGAAGAGAGATATGAGCAAAGTGAAGTTCTTTGCTTGTAAGAAGATGGGGCACTATGTTGGGCAGTGTCCCAACAGGAAGAAGAAATCGGGTGGTACAGTAGCTACAGCGAATGAGGAGTTTCAGGGGCAATTTGAGAGGGAGTGTGCCTTCCTTATTTGTTGCACTTCAGTTGAGACGACACCCAGCATCTGGTACATAGACAGTGGAGCTTCAAGCCACATGACAGGTGTGAGAGAGAACTTCACTAATCTCAGAGATCCTGAGATCAGGATGGAGATTGAGCTTGGTGATGACACCATAATCAATGTTTTTGGGCGTGGCACAATTACTTTTCAGAGGGAGAGTATGCCACCCATTTCGTTCAGGGATGTGTTGTATGTCCCTGGGTTGAAGAAGAATCTGATATCAGTTTCCACCCTCCAAAACAGGGGTTTTGAGGTGTCCTTCAGAGGGACAGAGGTCCTCATACACCCTAAGGGGTCCCATCTCACCTCAGGGCAGGTGATTGGAGTGAGGGATGGTAAACTATACAGATTGCTTTTTCAGCCCCTGCATGCATTGGCAGCGAGTAGCGACAGCAGTCAAATATGTGAGTTATGGCATCAGAGGATGGCTCACCTTCATCATGGGGCTCTTGGAGGGATGAGAGAGGTTGTGACAAGAGTGCCACAGTTCAGCTCAGAGCATCAAGCTGTGTGCAGAGGGTGTGTGCTTGGTAAGTTTACCAAGGCTTCTTTTCCCAGCAGTGACAGCAGGTCAGCTGGGGTACTGGATTTAGTACACACAAATGTGTGTGGACCCATGTCTCGGGCGTCCTTGAGTGGTTGTGAGAACTATCTCACATTCATAGATGACCACTCCAGGAAGACCTGGATCTATTTCCTGAAGGCCAAGAGTGAGGTCTTCAAGAGGTTCCAAGAGTTCAAAGCTCTTGTGGAGAACCAGAGAGGAAAGAAGATCAAGGTCTTGTGGTCAGACAATGGAGGTGAGTATGCCTCCACAGAGTTTGTAGACTTTTGATCCCAAGCAGGGATCAAAAGACAGATGACCATGCCTTACAACCCCCAACAGAATGGGGTTGTCGAGAGGAAGAACAGGGCGATTACCGGTGCAGCGAGATCTATGCTACATGATCAGAGTTTTCCTCTATACCTTTGGGCAGAGGCGAGTGTTGTTGCAGTTTATCTGCAGAACAGGAGTCCCCACGGGATTTTGGGGAAGAAGACTCGTGAGGAGACCTTCACTGGTAGGAGGCCCAATGTTGAGCATATCAAGATTTTTGGATGCTTGACATACTCTCATGTCCCCTCAGAGAAGAGGACAAAGCTAGACACCATAGCCTAGCAGAGGACTCTAGTTTGTTACTCAGAGGTCTTGAAGGCCTACCGGATCTACATTCCATCACAGCAGAGAGTGGTGGTGAGCAGAGATGTTAGATTTGAGGAGGGTAGAGCTTTCAGGAGGTCTCTCGAGTCGAGAGACAGTATTGAGGAGGTTTCGGAGACACAGATTGTTGTTTCAGAGGGAGCACAGCCTCAGGTATCGAGTACACCAGTTTCAAGGGTGACAGAATCACCTTGCACAGCTTCAGGTTCACAGTTGCAGAGGGTTCAGGCAGAGGGTGCAGAGACTTCAGGATCTCAGAGTGTGGGCATGATATCTGAGGCAGAGACTCGTGGGCGCGGAGATCCTACTTCTCCTTTGGTTACTACAGGGAAGAGGAAACCGAGATGGTTTCAGGAGACCCTGAAGGAAGCCAAGGAGAATGTTGGAGAGCCCAGGGGGTTGTTCAGAGAGAGCAGAGCATCAGATAGGCTTGGGTTATACTTGGCGATGGTGACAAGCATCACAGATACAGAGCCCGAGACATTTGCGCAGGATGTTGACCAGCAGGTTTGGCGAGATGTCATGTTGGAGGAGTATGACTCCATTATGCGCAATGATGTATGGGAGGTGGTGCCAAGGCCAGTGGGGAAGTCAGTTGTGACTTCCAGATGGTTGTACAAGACCAAGTATGCTGCAGATGGCAGCATAGAGAAACACAAGGCCTGATTTGTGGCGCGAGGATTCTCTCAGGTAGAGGGAGTTGACTATGATGAGACATTCGCACCAGCTGCGAGATACACATCCATTCGGAGCATTATTGCCATAGCGGCAGAGATGGGTTGGAGGATACATCAGATGGATGTAAAGACCGCATTTCTGAATGGCTTTATTGAGGAAGAGGTGTACATTGAGCAGCCACAGGGGTTTGAGGTGATGGAGAGAGATTCTCATGTGTGCCTTCTGAGAAAGGCATTGTATGGTCTGAAGCAAGCTCCGAGAGCTTGGTATTCACGTATTGACGCTTATTTGCTTTAGATGGGGTTTGAGAAGAGTGAGGCAGATCCTAACCTCTACTACATTATTCGAGGTGAGGATACACCCATTCTCATACTGTATGTTGATGATTTGTTCATCACAGGAGCGGAGCTTCTCATAGTTGATTGAAAGTTGGGACTTGGATCAAAGGTTGAGATGATAGACATCAGTTTGATGCACTATTTCTTGGGCATGGAGGTTTGGCAAGAGGGTCTTATCTTTCTGGGGCAGGGGAAGTGTGCTACAGACATCTTGAGTAGGTTTCAGATGGAGGACTGCAAGCCCATGTCTACACCTATGGTCACCAACTGGAAGAAGTTCAGTGCTTCAAATTCCCAGTTGGTGGATGCTACGAGACACAAGCAGCTGATAGGTTCTTTGATGTATCTAGTCAACACCAGACCATATATTTGTTTTGTCGTGAACACTCTCTGCCAGTTTATGGTGGAGCCTAGGAGTGTTCACTGGATTGGGACAAAACATGTTTTGAAGTACATAGCAGGTTTAGTGGATTTTGGCTTGGACTACGTCAGAGGGGTGGAGTCAGTTTGGTTGGCTACACAAACTCAAATTGGGCAGGATGTGCTACTGACAGGAAGAGCACCTCAGGGTGTTGCTTTGGCTTGGGATCAGGAGTTGTTTCTTGGTTTAGCCGGAACCAAAAGTCAATTGCTTTGAGTTCGACCGAGGCAAAGTATATGGCAGCTAGTCAAGCCAGTTGCGAGGCCATTTGGCTTCATAAGTTGTTGGTTGGTTTATTTGGTCAAGAGTTATCTCCGACAGTCATTCACTGCGATAATCAAAGTTGTATCAAACTCTCTGAGAATCCAGTGTTTCATGACAGGTCGAAGCATATTGAGATCAGATACCACTTCATTAGAGATTGGGTTCAGCGTGGGGCAGTGAAGCTCCAGTATATTCCGACTATTCAGCAGGTGGCAGATATTCTCACCAAGGCCTTGCCAAGGGGCAAGCATGTCTACTTCAAAGACAAGATGGGCTTGGTAAAAAACACTTTCCTCCATAAGAGGGAGTGTTGACTTATGGTGTACCAAGGGAAGTGGTCCCCTTGTGGTTGTGGGTCTCTAACCACAAGAGGGAAATATTTGACCCATTGTGTCTTATACTTTATGTCTAATTTCACTTTGACATTTTCCCAAGTCAAAAAGGTGAAATTTGTCACTTGAGTGAAAAATGACTATTAATTCACTTTGTGGATGAATCGGGAGACATAAAGTGAACTATGGAAACTTAACCCAAAGTGGGTTTTGAGTTGAGATTATTTTTGAGAGATCTCAACCATGGATTAGATGTGGCTTGGAGTGATCCTAGTCATTGATCTTTTTAGGTTTCCTTATGATTCCTTAAGAGGGGCACATAGGGCAAAAGGAGGCTCATTCACTCTTTTGTTGTCTTGGAGAGCTAGAGGAGAGCAATGGAGATGGGAATGGAAGCAAAGGATGAGGGCAGCAAGGGTGCCTCCTTCCATGGAGGGCTCTAGGAGGCTTTGGCTCCCATTTATTTGTGGTGTTCATACTTGCTTGGAGGAGGGTGCACACCTAGTGGGCATGAGTTATACTTGGCAGTTTGTTGTTTGGTTTGTTTTGTTGGAGAGGTAGCACAAAAGAGTTGATTTGTGTGCAAGGGTTTCTTCTACAAAGCATTAAGGAGCAAGGGCGCAAGGCTAGAGTGGGATTGAGCAACTAGTGAGGAGGGCACACCATGCTTGGGCACATTCACCTTCTTGGACCTATATAGCAGCTTGAGAGGAGTTGCCATTGTAACAGGTTCATTTGTTTTATTGTACTTGTTGTATCTCACACTTCTTACATCACTTATATAGACTTACATTTCAAACTAGTTTTCCCCGGGGGGGTTTTATCCAGGGTAAAGATCTAGACTTATATAGACTTATATAGAACAACATTTAATAGTTGTAAAGATCTAGAGGTGTGTTATATATTTTGAGGTATGCATGTGCTAACCTATGGGCAACTAAAACTACATGCAAGAGCACCTTAAATGCATATGTAACCATAACAAAACAATAGAAAAGTTCTTGAACTGTTTGCTATTATAAAACAGCAGCAAAGAACAGTTGGATAGTTGAAACTTAGAGCCAATCTCAGGTGAAAGACAAACCTAGTTGGCAGCCTATTAGGACCTCAGAAAATCTTCATATTTTTGTTTTGGTTTTTAAATTTATTTGTGCTTTATGCTCTTCCCTGGTGTATTTTTGTTTGTATTCCTTTGGTACTTTCTTGCAAGTTTTGGCTTATTGTGTGCTTGGTTTCATCACCTAGAAATAACCCACAGAGAAGCTTCCTCACATACGTAAATGAACTTGTGTAAGTTGTGTTAAAATGAGGGCATGTAAATTTAGTGGTTCCACCGCTTTTCCCTTCCTCGAGCCTTGAAACATACCTCCACTAGGGTGTTCAACTATTTTTGTCATTATTTTCACCATCATTTTCAACGTCATCGTCCCCTTCTACTTCTTCCTCCTCTTCGTAGTATGGGCCATACTAACCATGAATATTGCAATATTCCTCATCATTGGCACTGCCCATCAAAACCATAATAATAATAAAAACGAAAGCATACATCACAAATCGATAATGTTTCTTCGAGAAAAACATGCCATAGGATTAGGGAGAAGAAGGAAAGGGAAAAAGTAGAAAAAGAGAACATTCAACATTGAAAACCTACAACACAACGAGGAAAAAAACAAGCAAGAATTGGCTAGGAGATTACCTATTCAACTCTCCAACAAAAATTGAATATAACTATGGCAGCCTTCAATCTCCCCCACAAGCTATCACAAATTTTCTCAACAACCAGCAAGAAGCCCGCTCAAAATCCTAGAAAAGATTAATGAAATTAGTGATAGAATGAGAGAAAATAGAGTTGTTACCCTCTCATGCCTAGAGGTAACTAGAGGAGATCATACCTCATCGCCTGCAAGGTGATCCTGACCATGATGTTGATCATCATGTCCACAAGTAGCAGCACAGCAGCCCCCCTTCGATTGCCTCTTCTACTTCAAATCAGCCAAGCTCACCACATCCATTTAACTCAGTGTATGGGAGATAGTAAGCCAACGTCACCATGAGGTATGTGTTGGGTTGTTATATTCTTTGCAATGAAAGTCGACGTGGATCAACACCAAGTCGAAGGTCGAGGTTAGTCGACCAGGTAAAGTCAAAGTCGAAGAGATTGACGACAAGTCGACTGACAAAGAGGTCAAAGTGCGGGTGCGAGACGACCGACTGAAATATCAAATGAAGGTCGACCGGTAGTCGACTAGTAATCTAACTTGGAATCGACTATAATAGAATCTTGAGATTCGCAGGATTTGTAGCCAATGATCTGCATGGATCTATAACCGTTTTTGGGTGTCATTTATTTAGGGTTTTTCCTATTGTAAACCCTATAAAGAGGCGTGTTGTAAGGTTGTAAAGGCTAATCAATGAATCGTAAGATAACTTATCTTTAAAGAAATCTTTAGATATAGGTTGTTGGTCATGCAGATGTAAGCCAGACTAGCTACAGGGTTGTTCTTGCGTAAGTAAGAGGGTATGATGTCGATTGTGTCTTAGGTGTGGACCAAGGTTAGACATGTAACCTTTTATTCAGATTGAATAAGACAACAAGAGAGCAGAACGCTCAAGGAATGTTGGTTTTCCCGGTTTGGGTTTCCAGGGTAAAACCTCTGTGTACTGTGTGATTGTTTTGTTATTTACGTTCTTGATTAAATTCTTCTTCTCTTCTGCTAGGTCTAGAGTGGAAGTATGTCTCATTTCCTAACAAGTGGTATCAAAGTTGTGTTATGCTTTGACGTGTGTTTCAAGTATTGATTTACCAATATTGAATCTGAGATATAAACCCTAGGTATAGTAAGAGTTGTAAGTCATAATTTGTGTTAAAGATCGTGGTAAAGAATAGCAAGTAATTCAAGAATAGAGATAGAGAATTCAATGGCCAGAATTTTGAGCTTTGGAAGCTTAAAATGGAAGATCTTGTAAATCGAGAACAATGGACAGCGGTCTGTCCAAGTACCCAGCCGACAGGAATGTCGACAGAAGAATGGGAGAAACTCAAAAAAAAAGCAAGAAGTACGATTTGGCTTTATCTTGCAAATTCGGTACTATTGAATGTCTCAGGTGAAGATTCGGCCAAGAAACTGTGGGACAAGTTGGGAAGCTTATATCAATTGAAATATCTGGTAAATAAGTTGTTTCTCAAAAAGAAATTGTATCTTCTGAGAATGAGTGATGGCAGTTTGGTGACTGAGCATTTAAATGCATTTAGTACCATTTTAAGCCAGTTATCGTCTTCGGATATTAAAATCACTAAGAAGGAGAAGTGTATAAGCCTATTATGTTCTTTGTCAGACTCTTGGGATAGCTTAGTCGTGGCTATAGGGAGTAATACAACCACACTAGCGCTAGAAGACATGGTTGCTTCTCTACTGTCAGAAGAAATGAGAAGAAAGAACATGGAAGGATCAACCAAAGATGCTTTAGTGGTGAGAGGTCGACCGGTTGAAAGAGATAAAGGTAAATTCTCCGGCAGAAAGTCTAAGTCGAAGGGTAGATCTAAATCCCTGGTTCAGTCGACAAGTAGATGTTGGAAATGCGGTAAAGTTGGGCATTACAAAAAGGACTGTAAGTCGAGGGCGATGGAAGTCAATACAGGATCTGACGAGAAGTAGTTGACTAAGAGAAAGACGACCCCGGATAAGGGAGGTGATGTGTACCTGGCATCGACTAGTACACAGTGGGATCAAGGTGTTTGGTTGATCGACTCAGGAGCATCCTATCATATGACACCACATAGAGAATGGTTCTGTGAGAATGAACGATATGATGGAGGTGATGTGTTCTTGGGGGACCACTCGACAATCAAAATTGTCAGACAAGGAAGAGTTCGACTGATACTGCAGGATGGGAGGAAAAACACCCTTCTAGGTGTGCTACACATTCTAGGTTTGGCAAGAAACCTAATATCTGTTAGTAATATGAGTGATGTTGGAGCACACTTTGTTTCAGAAGGATTCGTGTAAAATGGTCAAGGGTGTGATGGTCTTAATGAAAGGAGTTCGGATTGGAACCCTATACAAGTTGTTAGGGAATGTTGACTCGAGTGGATGCAACAACATCGTTGCTCCTAAAGTCAACTCGACTTCGACTCGACTCGACTTGGGTTGAGTCGGTACAAACCGACTCAACAAGACATGATAAAATCGACCCGACCATGCTATGGCACGAAAGGATGGGACACATTGGAGAAAAAGGACTTCGAGCTATGTGCAGCAAAGGCATGGTCGAAGGTTTTCCTGAATGTGATTTAGAAGTCGACTTTTGTGAACATTGCATATATGGAAAACAAAGTCGGGTAAGGTTCCCATCTAGAGTTGTTGAGAGAACAAACAGAACATTGATGGACAAGGCAAGGAGCATGCTCAGTGGTGCTGAGCTCGCACAAGAATTCTGGGTTGAGGCAGTCGACACTGCAAGATATCTAGTGAATGTCTCCTTCGCCAACGCTAGTCGACACAACTCCACATGAGGTATGGTCAGGTAAGAAGCCTTCAGTTTCACATCTCAAAGTATTTGGCTGTGATGCATTTGTGCATGTTCCCAAGGAAAAGAGGAGCAAGTTGGACAAGAAGGAAGTCAAATGTACTTTCATTGGATACAAAGAAGGAATGAAAGGATATAAGCTCTAGGATCCTGCATCAAGGAAAACAGTGTACAGTCAAGATGTGGTCTTTAGAGAAGTCGAAGGTAAGTTTGAGCCTGAGGAAATTGTTCAGACCGAGAATAATTCTAAGACGATGCGGTTTGAACTAAGGAACGAAGAAGATGATTCAGATGAGTCGACTGAATCAAAGGAAGAGGTGGAACAACAGACTCTGGTAGTAAGGAGGTCAGAAAGAGTAAGAAAACCAGTCGAAAGGTATAGTCCACCCGACTTCCATTCCGCATTCGTGTTAACTGCCATCGACGATGAGCCCAAGTCGATCGGTGAGGCAGTGGACTCGACAAAGGGTAAACTTTGGAAGGACGCCATGGTTGAAGAGATAGAATCCTTGCACAAGAATGAGACATGGGATTTAGTCAAGTTACCTAGTGGAAAAAAGCCCGTCGATAGAAAATGGGTATTCAAGAAAAAGATGAATGTCGCATGACAAGTCGAGAAGTTCAAAGCTCGACTTGTAGCGAAAGGATATTCCCAAGTCAAGGGAGTCTACTTCGGTGAGATTTTTACCCTATTGCAAAATTAACTTCCATTAGAGTACTAATGTCTCTGGCTGCAACATTCGATTTGGAAATAGAACAAATGGATGTAAAGACAGCGTTCCTACATGGGGACCTGGAAGAAGAAATTTACATGAAACAACCTGAAGGATTTGTAATAAAGGGCAAGAAAGAGTTGGTGTACGAAATGAAAAGATCCCTTTATGGTCTAAAGCAATCGCCAAGGATGTGGTACCAAAAGTTCGACACATACATCCTTAGTTTGGGATTTGTGAGAATTAAGGTTGATCACTACATATATTCCAAGGAAGAAGGCGAGAGTTTCAAATATGTAGCTTTGTATGTCAATGACAGGTTGTTGATTGGAAACAGAATGGATGCAATAAAGGAGATGAAGGAACAGCTAGCCTCCAAGTTCGACAGGAAGGATCTCGGTGTAGCTAACTTCATTCTAGGAATGGAGATTAAGAGAGATCGAGCTGCTAGAAAGCTCTGGTTGAATCAGACGAAGTACATTGAAACAGTTTTGAAACGTTTCAACATACAGGATTGCAAACTGGTGAAGGTGCCAATTCTTGTGGGAGCAATGCTAATTGTTGAACAGTGTCCAAAGACACAGGAAGAAATAGAGGACATGGCACATGTTCCTTATGCAAGTGTTGTTTGTATTCTAATGTATGTGATGGTCTGCACTCTACTAGACATTACCCATGCAATGGGAGTGTTGAGGAGGTACATGTCGACACCTGGAGGTGATAGTGGTAAATTAAATGTACATGGCTTTGTTGACACCGACTGGGCTGGAGCTCTGGATCGACGGAGGTCATGTTGAGTTTTGATGTACCTTGGGATGTGGTCCCCTTGTGGTTGTGGGTCTCTAACCACAAGAGGGAAATATTTGTAGCTATGTACCTTGTACTTTATGTCTAATTCCACATTTTAACTTTATCCTAAGTCAAAAAGGTGGAATTTGTCACTTAAGGCAAAAGTGACAATTAATCCACTTTGTGGGTGAATTGAGGGACATAAAGTGAACTTAGAAAACTTAACCCAAAGTGGGTTTCTAAGTGAGATTCTTTTGAGATGATCTCACCCATTGATTAGAGATGGCTAGGAGTGATCTAGGCCATTGATCTCTAGGTTTCCTTATGGATGGTTCAAGAGGGGCACATAGGGCAAAGAGAGGCTCATTCACTCATTTGTTCACTTGGAGAGTTTGGAGAGGAGCATTGAGAGGAGAATGGAAGCATTGGATGAGGGAAGCTTGGGCGCCATCATTCATGGAGGGTGCAAGGAGGCTTAGGGCCTCATTCTTTTGTGGTGAGAGTTCTTGCTTGTTGGAGGACACACTCTTGGAGGAGGGTGCAAGCTTCGTAGGCACTAGTGTTACTTGAGCTATTGCAGATCTGAGTGGTTCATTGTTGAGGCAACATACAAGAGCTTGTTTGTGTGCAAGGGATTCTTCATTGGCCAAGGGAGGATCAAGGGAGCATCAGTTCAGTGGAATAGGCAACAAGGAAAAGAGGTCACACTTGCTTGGACGCATTCTTCGTGGAACCCACTAGCCAAGCTTGAGAGGAGCTTGCTACTTGTACAGGTTCCATTGTATTTATTACTTGTTTTATTCCATGCTGGAGACATCACATATATACACTTTCATTTTAAACTGGTTTTCCCCGAGGAGGTTTATCCAGGGCCATGTTGACCAAAAATACTTGTGTTCAAATTTCATGTATGCTTAGTGTTTAAATCAATAGTAGGAGCTTGTTAAGATCCTAGAGGAGTGCTATATGTTTTGAGGTTTGCATCTGCTAACATTCAGTTACTAAAACCAGTTGCAAGGGCACCTTAAAAGAGCATATAACCAACAGTTGAAGGCAGATTTCTTGGCAGAAATAAACAGACCTGTTTGTTGTCCTAAAACAGCAGCAAGGACAGATTTGGATAACTAAACTTAGAGCCCAACAAGAGGTCATAAGACAAGCCTATTCGGCAGCCTTCATAGTTCCTCAAAAAATCTACATGGTATCCGAGCCTAGGTGGCTAAGAGTTTGTTGATTTGTGAGCATACAGTGGGCAGATTGTGGGACTAGTTTGGACAGTGGTGGACATTCTCTTTTCACACCTGTGTGGACAAGAGTGATATTGTACTCTTTTGCAGTGTTTAACATCAGTTTGAGTTTCAGTGGAAAGCCATGTCAGTGACTCAGATTAGGGCAGAGGATAGGCTAGTTGGAGCTAGCAACTGGTCCCCTTGGAAGACCAGGATTGTAATTGTCTTGGAGAATCTTGAACTGTGGGATATAGTTCAAGCTCCAGTGGTTCTTCCTCCTGTCATTGCTCCCTTGTTGGTAGCAGAGTTTAGGAAGAGGAACACCAAGGCTAAGAGGACTATCTGTGATGCGGTGAGAGACCATGTCATACCCCATTTGACTGGGAAGGACTATGCCTTTGAGATGTGGGCCTCATTGTGCAAGCTCTACCAAAGTCCCAATCATAACTGAAAGATGGTTCTGCAGGAGAAGCTCAGGAGCATTCAGATGCTCAAGTCAAAGTCGATGACATCATACCTTGGGAGATTTACACAGACTCGAGATGAGTTGGCAGCAATTGGGGAGATTGTGGATCCCGACTTTTTGGTGAGGACAGCCTTAAACGGCTTCTCCAAACCTTGGGGTTCCTTTGTGCGAGGCATTGTGGCCAGGGTGGTCATGCCCAGTTGGGAGAGACTCTGGGACCACTTCATACAGGAGCTAAGATGCAACTCTGGATGTTCAGGACAGCAGCGTATTGTTGAGGGTGATGAGGATCTTGATCTTTGGTCAAAGGGAAAGAAGAAGGTCGGCAAGGGTGCTAGACAGGGTCCCAAGATGGGGGCCAAGCCGCAGGAGAGTGGCAGTGGGAAAAAGAGAGATATGAGCAAAGTGAAGTGCTTTGCTTGTAAGAAGATGGGGCACTATCCTGGACAGTGTCCCAACAGGAAGAAGAGGTCAGGTGGTACAGCACCAACAGCAGAGGAGGAGGAATTTACAGCACAGTTTGAGAAGGAGTGTGCCTTCCTTATTTGTTGCACTTCAATTGAGACGACACCTAGCATCTGGTATATAGATAGTGGAACTTCGAGCCACATGATGGATGTGAGAGAGAACTTCACTGATCTCAGAGATCCCGAGGTCAAGATGGAGATTGCACTTGGTGATGACACCATAGTCAGAGTTGTTGGGCATGGCACAGTGACATTTCAGAGGGACATTATGCCACCCATATCATTCAAGGATGTGTTGTACGTCCCCGGGCTGAAGAAGAATCTGATATCAATTTCCACCCTCCAGGACAGGGGTCTTGAGGTGTCCTTCAAAGGGACAGAGGTCCCCATACACCCTAAGGGGTCCCATCTCACCTTAGGGAAGGTGATTGGAGTGAGGGATGGTAAACTATACAAAAAAAAAATTTCATCCCTTGCATGCTTTAGTAGCAAGTAGCGACAGCAGCAGTCGGTTATGTGAGTTATGGCATCGAAGGATGGCTCACCTACATCATGGGGCACTTGGAGGGTTGAGAGAGGTTGTGACTGTTGAGATTGTGTACCTTGGGAGGTGTTCCCCATGTGTTTGTGAGCTCCTAAACACATGTGGGAAGTACTATGTACTTTGTGCCTTGTACTTTATGTCTAATTTCGCTTTGACTTAGGATATTTAAGTCAAAAGTGAAATTTAGTCATTTATGCCTAAAATGACTATTAATTCACTTTGTGGGTGAATTAGGAGACATAAAGTGAACTTAGGGACCTTAACCCAAAGTGGGTTTTTGAGTGAGATTCTTTTTGAGTGATCTCAACCTTTGATTAGATAGGAGATAGGATGATCTCAGCCATTGATATCTTAGGTTTCCTTATGGAGGTTCAAGAGGGGCGCAAAGGGCAAGGAGGAGCTCATTCCTTCATTTGCTCACTTGGAGAGCTTGAGAGAGAGCTTTGAGATAAGGTTTGTTGCATTGGATGTGGCTAGCTTGGGCGATCCCTTCTATGGATATAGCCAGCAGGCTTAGGGCTTTGTTTATTTACGGAGGAGCCTTCATTGTTGAGGAGGGCGCACTTGGTGAGGAGGGCGCATCAACAGTGGGGAGGTCTTATACTTGTCAAATTGCAGTGAGATATGTTTCAGAGGGAGGCAACACTTCAGTATCAGAGTACTTTGGAGGGGTTTTCTGTTTCCAATTGGCATTTGGCTCAATTTCAGTGGTCTTGGCAGCATTTCTGAGGGGCGCACTTGCTTGCTTTGGACTTGTATTTCAGCTTGGATCAAGTTGTTATTGTAACAGGTTCATCTATATTTTGCACTTATTGTATTCCACCATCTATTGTCCTCATATATAGACATATATTCCAAACTGGTTTTCCTCGGGGAGGTTTTATCCAGGGTCATGTTGACCAAAAATACCTGTGTACAATTTCATGTGTGTTAGAGTGTAGAACTGCTTTATTTTTAGCTGTAAAGATCTCTAGGTGTGTTACAGTTATTTTAGTATGCATGTGCTAACCCTTGGTGACTAAAACTACATGCTAGAGCACCTAAAATTGTGAATGTAACCGTAACAAATCAGCAAGAAGTTCCTGAACTGATGGCTGTCCTAAAACAGCAGCAAAACCTTCATTGACAGTTGAAACTTAGAGCCAACTTGAGGTCAAAGACAGAGCTAGTTGGCAGCTTGATAGGACCTGGAAAATCTTCATGGTATCAGAGCTGAGGTGGCTGATTTTTTAGTAGTATACAGATTGTAAACTATGCAGATTGTTTTTTCAACCCTTGCATGCTTTGGCAGCGAGTAGCGACAGCAGCAGTCAGTTATGTGAGTTATGGCATCGGAGAATGGCTCACCTACATCATGGGGCTCTTGGAGGGTTGAGAGAGGTTGTGACAGGAGTGCCACAGTTTAGCTTAGAGCATCAAGATGTGTGCAGAGGGTGTGCCCTTGGTAATTTTACCAAGGTTGTTTTCCCAAGCAGTGACAGCAGGTCAGCTGAGATACTGGATTTAGTACACACAGATGTGTGTGGACCTATGTCTCGTGTGTCCTTGAGTGGTTGTGAGTATTATCTCACATTCATAGATGACCACTCAAGGAAGACCTGGATCTGAACCTGTAGCTTGATCATGTAACTTCTTCACGTTAGAAATCATAGGTGTGGTCATGGACTTACAGTCCAACATGCCAAATCTGCCAAGCACATCAACTGCATACTTGCTTTGTGAGAAAAAGATCTCACCCGGTTTTTGCCACACCTCTAAGACAAGAAAGTAATGCATAAGACCCAAGTCTTTCATTTCAAATTCTGTTGATAACTCTCTCTTAGTCTGAGCTATTAGGTGTTCCTCTCCAGTAAGTAATAAATCATCCACATATAAAACCAAGATAGCATGATGATTCTGCACAATCTTTATATAGAGATTAGGATCTGCTATACTCTTGGAGAATCTAGGACTCTGAAGAAAACTGACAATTCTTCCATACCAAGCACTCGGAGCTTGTTTCAATCCATACAAGGCTTTCTTAAGTTTGCAGACATGGGATTCTTTACCATGGATCACGAAACCCTCATGCTGCTCAATATAAACTTCTTGCTCAACTTCATTGTTAAGAAAAGCAGTTTTAACATCCATTTGGTGAAGTTTCCAATCAAAAACTGAAGCAAGAGAGATAATGATTCTGATGGAAGTATACCTGGCAACAGGAGCAAAGATCTCATCATAGTCAATTCCTTCTTTCTGAGAGAAGCCACGAGCCACAAATCTAGCATTGAATTTTTCAACACCGCCATTTGTTGCATGCTTTATTTTGTAAAGCCATTTAGAGGTTACTATTGATTTGCCATGAGGTCTTGGGACCACTTCCCATACATCATTCTTTAATATTGACTTGTACTCTTCTATCATGGCATCCTTCCACACTTTATGTTTGGAGGCCTCTTCAAAAGTGGAAGGTTCTGA
>ML832031.1:0-14219 GCA_009831015.1 Picea engelmannii | reverse complement strand
ATAGGTCCACAAAGACCAGAATGAATAAGATCTAATATGCCATTAGTTTTTCTATTACTGTGAGGGTAAGCTTTCTTTGTATTTTTACCAAGAGCACAGCCTCTACAAACACTATCATGCTCAAATGAAAAAACTAGCATACTAGTTACCATCTTTTGCAAACCTGGGAGAGCATTGTAATTGAGATGTCCAAACCTTTTATGCCATAGCTCGCAGGGATTTATCATCATGTGAGCCAATGCTTGAATAACTTGACCAGTGATTTTGTAAAGTCCACCCTCTTGAGTTCTGATTGTCATGGCTAAGCTCAAACTTCCATTTGAGGGCCACACGAGAGCCTTCCCTTTGGAGAAAGCTACTGAGTACCCTTTGCTTTCTAGCACTGCAACTAAGATAAGATTTTTCTTTAAACCGGGAACATAGAGAATTTCATCGTTATGAAATACGTTAACTGTTTGAAGTTGAAAAGATGTTGATCCAAACCCTTTGATGTCATAGGTGCCATCATCACCCAATTCTACTTTCACATTGAACTTCTTATCCCGATAGTTTACAAGATTTTGTTTGAAGCCTGTCATGTGTTTGGAGGCTCCGCTGTCCACTAACCAAACTTCTTTTGACTTGGTGACAGTGCCAGAGAGAGCTGAGACAAGATAACATTCTCGGCGTTGTTCTTGCTCTTTAGTAGCATCCCTGGTTCTTCTTCTTTGAGGCTCTTCTTCCTCAGTTGCAACTGAAGCATGGAACCTGCCTCTCTGCTTCTACTGTGAAGGAGGGTTCCTGCAATCTTTTGCATAATGACCTAGCCTTTTACAGTTAATGTTGAATTTTCACTATGCTAGGCTCAAGCATGAAGTTTATTTCATTTAGCATGTACTTGAACCATAAACAAATGCAGCTACACCATACACAAGGGTTGCAATAACCAAGATCACAAGAAGAATTACCATGCACAAGATACACAAGATTTATTCTGGGAAACCCTTCTACTCAAGGAAAGAAAACCCAACAATCCTTTGCTATATTCTCAAGAGAAGATCCCCCAACCATAAAACTCTAATGCACACAAGAGGGTGCTCTACAACCTTGAAACTAGCACCCAAGAGAGGTGCGCACTTCAGCCTTAAATACACTTGCTGAAATTCTGAAATGTAAAGTGTGAGTGTGTGTTTCCTCAATGGGGAAATCACTTTTATTTATACAAGACCAGACACAGCAATAGGTGTGTCTATTGGCACAACAGGGCCGACCTCAATAACTCATAAATATAATTAATTATTACAATAAATCTTAATTATCTTTCACATATGGTGGGGCCGACTTGTACCCTTTACATCATAATTAGGGTTACAAGTAAATCTTGCACTTAGACAATATAGCAAGGGATTCGCACGTCCACTAGTGCTCAGCCACTAGGGACACGTCCACCTGTGCTCAACCACAAGGACGTCATACTCAACATATCTCTATCTCAACTGAGTCCACAGAAGAATCATTTGGAGTACCATCTCAAGCCTGACTCAACTGAGTCAACAGGAGGATCATTTGGAGTACCATCTCATGCCTGACTCAACTGAGTCTAGAGGAGTACAAAGGCAGGAGACCACATCGACTCGACTCTCACACAGAGGAAAACGATACACCCATCACATGAGCATACCCAACACTGGGGCATGACTCAACTCAATCCAGAGGAGAACGATACACCCCATCACATGGGCACACCCAACACTAGGCTCTCTCACAGGTCGACTCAACTCAGTCACAGAAGAGAACGTATCCTAGAGAATGTCACACGATGTTGCAATCATCAACAGTTAAAGCATCTTATTTTAGATAAATGAGAGTGAAGGTGAGAATGCTCACCTTGGGGTTTCTTACCTTTTCCTTTGTGCTGAGGAAACTTCTTCCATCTCTTGGCTTTCACTGAAAGAGCATGGTCTCTTACCAATGAGGGTTCATTCTTGCTTTTAAGTCTACCCTCTTCTTCCAAGCAATCATGCCATAATCTCTCGAAGTTGGGTTGAACTTCTCTTCCGTTGACTGAAGAGAGAAATGTCTCCCATGAATCAGGGAGACCATCAATTGATTTTTGTACGAGGCCATCATCATCCACTGCAATTCCAATTGATGTAAGTTGATCTCTTGTTTGAGCAATTTTGGAAAAGAAGGCAGAGATAGATTCGTCATTCCCCATCTTTAAAGTATGTAGTTCTTTCTTCAATATCCTCTTCTGAGTTGGAGCCTTCTTTTCATACAGATTTGCTAAGGCATCAAAGCATTCCTTAGTTGTTCTTAGATGACCAATGAGGGGCATCATGTTGTCCTTAACTGAGTCAAAGATGATTCTCTTAGTTTTGGCCTGCCTCTTCTTATATGTTGCCCTTCCTGTATTTGAAGTGGGTTCTTCTATCACCCTGGTAACCAGCTCATCCAAGTCACCTTTTTCTAGGATATTAAACACCCTAGCCTTCCAAGCACTGAAGTTGGAGGCCCCTTCAAATCTATCTTCTGCTTTGACTAAAGATGAAGCCATGTTGATTTCAAGTTCTGATTATGAAAAAGGCTTACTACTGAACTGCAAAACAAACCCTAAAAAGGTGGATCTACGCAGGTTCAAAAGTCTGCCACTATTGAGCTCTTTTCATGCCCTAAGCTCTGATACCATGTTAGAATTTTAGGGAAAATGAAAAGCAGTAATATCTTTTAAATTTGATCACTACTGTAAATAAAGATCAGCAGATTAAATACAAAAAATATAAATCTGAACATGCTAAGGAGAACTAATCTTAAACTAGGACTGATTATGAACAGAAGAAGACATTTCTGAATATTAACTTGAACTAGATGCAGATGTAAACATTAGCAAAACAAGATCTGAACTTTACCTTAGCAAAAACAATTAATAGAAGTACCTGATGTGTAGATGTCCTCTTTCTTTATGCTCAGAAAAGCTATGAAGGTCATGGATCAAACCCTCAAGGGTTTGATCTCATCATGATATAAGTGGACAATCTTGCCAAGAAGAACTTAGGGTAGAAAACCAATCATAATCAAGTATAGGGCTGAAAAGAAAAACCCCAATGACAAACAAGGGGGTGAAAGAGACCCCAAATAGCCCAAGGAAAAACTGTCAAAATGTAAGGAATTGTTACAGCAAAATGGACAGCTTCGAGTAGCAGCCTTAGGGTTGTCTTAACAAGCCCTAGAGGCTGTAAACAATAAGTGACAACAGCCACATTGGAAACACACCAACACCAGCCAAGGAAAAGACTAGCTGTAGCCTAGGAGGGGCAGAGGCAGCCTAGAAGGACCAGTAGAGGATGTCGCGGCACATTGGCAGCTAGAGGAGGGGCCGCACACTTCAACACAGCAGGAAGGAGGATAGATCCACGGCACCATAACCCAGCAAGAGAGAACATAAAATACCAAAGATGAAGCTCCAGCCAGCAAGAGGAAGAAATCTAAGGAGGTCGCACCTCAAAACAATAAGAGAGAGTCCACCAAGAAGGTCGTACCCAAAAAGAAAAAAGTTAAAATAGCCGCAACAAGAAGACCAAGGAAAGATGATGAGGAGTGAGTATAGGAATGAATGAGGGGTAGGTTCCTTTTTATAGTTTAGGAAGGGTTAGGATTAGGTTTAATTAAAAACCTAAAAATAAAATAAATAATAAAAATTAATATTTTTAATTAATAAAAATATTAATTAGAAAGTCAAATAAGTCAAAGTGACTTATAAAATACCAACACCACTTTAAGCAAGATGGAGAACGAGATTCAAGCAAGGGGAGGCTACAAGACAAAGTCAAAGGGGTCTTCTTCAATGGCAAACTGTCCACATATGTCTCATGATAACTTTTAAGCTTTTATCATCCCTGCATAAGAGGAAAAACCAATGATGTGGTCATGTCCATCTTCTAGCTGCTCCTAGGTCTCATGGACCATCCCGGGAGAGAAGAAGAAGATCACACATCATCACATCTTGGTACACAACCAAGAACCACCTGGGCCCAGACCAAGATACCCCAGAACACATTTGGGGGCCCTATAACACATGTAGGGTCTTTTATCCACCAAGGTACAAGACCAAGGATCAACCCAAGCGTTTAAGCAAGGATTCCCTAGAACACATCCAGGGACCCTAGAACACACCTAGGGACTTACATCATCAACCACCAAGGAACACATCCAAGGATCAATCCAAGTATCGAGCAAGGATTCCCTAGAACACATCCAGGGGCCCTAGAACACATCTAGGGACTTACTGCTTGGTCCTTGACAAGAACCCCAAAAATACACTGGGGACCCTCACTAGGGTCTTTTTCCATGACTCTAACTGCTTAGTCCCAAACCAAGAACCCCAGGAGTGTACTGGGGACCCTAAATCTCAGCTAGGGTCTTATGCCATCCTCCAGGAGAATGGCTCTTCCAGCTGCACTAATTTCAACAGTTCAAGAGGGGTGCATAGGGCAAAGAGAGGCTCATTCACTCATTTGTTCACTTGGAGAGTTTGGAGAGAAGCATTGGGAGGAGAATGGAAGCATTGGATGAGGGAAGTTTGAGCGCCATAATTCATGGAGGGCGTAAGGAGTCTTAGGGCCTCATTCTTTTGCGGTGAGATTTCTTGCTTGGTGGACGGCACACTCTTGGAGGAGGGCGCAAGCTTAGCAGGCACTAGTGTTACTTGAGCTATTGCAGATCTGAGAGGCTCATTGTTGAGGCAGCATACAAGAGCTTGTTTGTGTGCAAGGATTTCTTCATTGGCCAAGGGAGGATCAAGGGTGCATCAGTTCAGTGGAATAGGCAACAAGGAAGAGAAGGCGCACTTGCTTGGGCGCATTCTTCATGGAACCCACTAGCCAAGCTTGAGAGGAGCTTGCTACTTGTACAGGTTCCATTCTATTTATTTACTTGTTGTATTCCATGCTTGAGACATTACATATATACACTTCCATTCTAAACTAGTTTTCCCTTGGGGGGTTTTATCCAGAGTCATGTTGACCAAATATACTTGTGTTCAAATTTCATGTATGCTTAGTGTTTAAATCAACAGTAGTAGCTTGTTAAGATCCAAGAGGAGTGCTATATGTTTTGAGGTTTTCATGTGCTAATATTCAGTTACTAAAACCACTTGCAAGGGCACCTTAAAAGAGCATATAACCATCAGTTGAAGGCAGATTTCTTGGCAGAATTAAACAGACTTGTTTGTTGTCCTAAAACAGTAGCAAGGACAAATTTGGATAGCTAAACTTAGAGCCCAACAAGAGGTCATAAGACAGGCTTGTTGGGCAGCCTTTGTAGTTCCTCAAAAAATCTACAGGTTGACCAGCGGATATGTCTTCAAGATGTTCGGTGGAGCAATAAGCTAGATGAGTAAGCGACAGGCGGTCATAGCCTTGTCAACAACAGAAGTTGAATACATGGCGGCCACTTATGGAAGCAAAGAAGCGGCATGGCTGCAAAGGTTGTGTTCAGGAATCGGGTTTGAGCAGAGAGCTATGAATATAAGTTGCGACAATCAAAGCACAATATTTCTAGAAAGGAACCCTGCTTATCATTCGAAGACTAAGCACATTGATGTACAATACCATTTCGTGAGAGACATGGTGGAAAGCAACAAGGTGTTGTTGGAGAAAGTAGACACGTTGGAAAACATAGCAAACTCGTTGACCAAGTCTGTGGGTGTTGTGAAGTTCTCATGATGCAGAGAGGCAATAGGCATTGTTGCCCTGGGTCTGTGAACGAAAGTTCGGGAATCTCTTGGTTTCAACAAAGAAGACAACAAGTGGGAGAATGTTGGGTTGTTATATTCTTTGCAGTGAAGTTGAGGTGGATCGACAGCGAGTCAAAGGTCAAGGTTGGTCAACCGGGTAAAGTCGAAGTCGAAGAGATCGACGACAAGTCGACCGACAAAGAGGTCAAAGTGCAGACGCAAGACGACCGAAAGAAGGTCGATTGATAGTCGACTGGTAATTCGACTTGGAGTTGATTGTAACAAAATCTCGAAATTTGCGGGCTTTGTAGCCATTGATTTGCATGGATCTGTAACTGTTTTTGGGAACCATTTCTTTAGGGTTTTTCCTGTTGTAAAGCCTATAAACAGGCGTGTTGTAAGGTCGTAAGGGCTAAGAAATGTCTTTAGAGAAATCTTTAGATGTAGGTTGTTGGTCATGCAGATGTAAGTCGTATTAGCTACAGGGTTGTTATTGCGTAAGCAAGAGGGTATGATGTCGATTTTGTCTTAGGTGTTGACAAAGGTTAGACATGTAACCTTTTATTCAGATTGAATAGGACAACAAGAGAGAAGAACGCTCAAGGAATGTTGGTTTTCACGGTTTGGGTTTCCAGGGTAAAATCTTTGTGTACTATGTGATTGTTTTGTCATTTACATTCTTGATTAAATTATTCTTCTCTTCTGCTAGGTCTAGAGTGGAAGTGTGGCTCATTTCCTGACAGAATGTTAGTCCTTCTTTCATGTGAAGTGTTGTGCTTAATATGCTAGGCATGTGGATGAGCATCATTGGTTGAAGTTGGATAATGGATCACTAGCTCAATAAGTTATGTTTGTTTCCTTATTTCACCTTGTTGGCTAGCATCTGTGCCCTAGTCCCATGTTGTCACTGCCCAGGAAAAGGGGTACTACAGGGGGGCCCTCACAAGGGTAACGTTCTATTTCCCCACCATACTTAACACTTTCCATCCTGGAGCCTGTCACAGTGCACTAAACTTCAATAATGGGTCATGGTCCATTCTCTCATGAGAAGAGGGGTTGAAGGCCCAGAGGTTGATTGCAGTTGCTAAGCAAAAGAAGAATAAAGAAAGAATAAATGTTAAAGAAAGAAAAAAAGAATAGTGAAGGACTCTCAAAATCCAGTCCAAACTTGAGCTCTACCCTTTTCGCGTTCACCCTAGTCCCAAAACAATGATGCTATAGCTTGAAACCTTATAAAGGGGACTTGCAAATATGATAAGAGGACAAATAAAAAGGAAAATTAAGGGGTTTGAAAAAACGTAGTGCTTAGAAAGTGGTAACTCAAGAGCAAGCACACCCTCCACAAAGGCGCTCATAGAAATGGATTCAATGAAAGCCATGAAATAAGCCCAAGACGTAACACTACCACACTTACTCTTGAAGGGTTCTTTTCTTTCACTGCTTCCCTCGGGACACATCCCTCTACCTAGATCTTTTATTTTACTGTTTTGGTTGTCACACATAATAGGGTCAAATGAAGGTCCTCCCATATTCAAACTTGTCAACTTAGTCCTGAGCCAGTGTGAAATTTGAAGGGACTGATGTGAATTATTCATGTGGCTTACATCTTAAGTAACGACTTACTTTGCATGATTCAAGAACTAGCATATCTTATGAACATTGGCTTTACCTGATTTCATATTTTGTTTTGATCTGGATGCCCCTGCCATGATTTATGAAGGACGCACGAGGCTTTCACATAGGACGTCGTGCCTCTATTACAGGATATGGTATGTGTGACGCAGAGCATTGAGTCACCCAGTGACTTAGCACATTCAAACATTGGCTCTCACATCTTTTGGACCTTGGACGATGGATAAATGGGCTTGATATTGACAGATATGGTCATGGTGGCACAGAGATGGGCAAGAAGCCCACACCCTGGGCTCTACACCCTAGAGACTATCATGCACTAGATGGAGGATGTTGCACAAGGAGATGATTGGAGGACACACAGAGACAATGTACAGCCTTTTCTTCTTAAGACGACACCCCTTGCACCTTGAATGTTGGGCATTTAGATGATGATGTCATGCTAGGGTTTGACAGGGATAATGGGGTGTGTTTCCACTTGGATGCCATTAATGACTTGAGATGTGGGATAGCATTCTTCCACCACCCTTGCACCTCAGTCAATGACACATGGCCTTGGAGAGGCCCTCCTAGACCATTGGAGGCATGACGTCACCTCGTGTGGTCATGTATTATTTTCATGATTTTTGACATTTGTAGAGGCAAACTTGAGGGATCGACCCCACTTATAGACATGATTTTCACTTTTTGGGACTATTGGAGCACTAGGGTTTCCTTATAAATAATGCTAGCGCTCCATTCATTTTATCATCATCACTTCTCTCCACACGTGTTAGAGAGCTCAAAAAAGTTCGCTCTACTCTTTTATAGCTCTTGGATCTAATGCGCACCTCTTGAAGGAGGATCTTTGTGGATGCTCTTTTCTTTCATAGATGTCATGTTGTTGCAACTAGGGTTTTTCTATGCCTAGCAACTTGGATAAGTAAGTAATTGCTGCAATTTTGTGTCATTGTTAATGTTTTAAGGTGATAATTACTATCTTGTGCATGTTACTTTGTCGTGGTGAAACCCTAGGGAGGAGACATAAGTCTTTCTCTCCTCCATATGCTTTGTTTGTCCAAGTATTGTGAAAGCGTTCTTTTGCTCGGGTTAAAACCTAAGGCCCAAGAGGCTTTTCACCTTAGGGTTTTGATCCTTGTCCTAGGTTATCTAGAGAAGAGAAAACGACACCTAGGGCTTGTTATCGCCCAATTTGTACTTGCCCAAAGCCAAAGGCAAGTGGATACTGAATTGGCGCAACAAGGAGGATGACCTATCACTGTCACCTTAATAGGACACCTCTTTCTATTTAGGAGTAGTACCCCAAGGGAGACATCCCCAGTGACCTGGGGGTTTGAGAAGGCTAAAGTAAAAGTTATGAGAAAGTCCCAGCCCTCTCTCAAGTCACTCAGATCAGAAGTTCCAAGGTTTTACTAAGGTGAAGAAAGAGATAAATTAAGTGTGCCTACCCAGAACAAGACAACAAGTAGAAAAGAAATGCAATTTGCAAGTACCATATGATGTCAATGCTTCATAAAACCATAAACTTCTGAAAGATAAACAAGCTGATATAAAACTGAAGCAATGTAAATATTTACAACAGCAATGAATATTTAGCAACAGCCACAACAACTAGGCCTCAATAATTCTTAAAAATGACAAGATACAATAGCCTTAAGTTGACAGAATGATAATAGTTGTCAGAAGCAATTATGGCAATGTTTAATCAGCTTTTAATCTTGCTTTTAGGATGAATTTGCTGCTGTTATAGATCGCTGTAGCAATCTTTTGCAACAGCAGCAAATTAGTTAGTGAGTTAGTCTAATTTAAAGTTAATAGGAGTTAGTAAAGGTCTTAGGGAAGATGGTTTAAGAGTTGTTTGGTCAATCAATCACTTGTAAGGAATGGACTAGTGCCTTTTAGGGTAATAGAGTCTAGGTTAGCAACAGCAACTCTTAGAGGAAACAACAATGATAATAGATAATCTAAAGGGATGGTGAGATGATTGAGGTGTTAGTAACCTAAGGCCTCAATGTCTAAACCCTAAAAGGAAAGATTTGCTAGAAAGTAAGTAACCTTAGGCCCTAGAGATTTCCTTCTTCCTTAGATTAAGTTTGAAATAAAATATATGAAGCTAATGAAGTAATGCTCCTAGAGTGCTACAAAGGTAGGGCTCTAGTGTATTCTTCAAAAGAGATGTCCTCTAACAATTTCAAGTAGGTTGAAAATTGTAAGGAAAATGATAGTAACATATGCTTCTCCTCTAGGGTTTCAAACTAGCAATTTCATAATCTTAGAAATGAACAAGAAAATTTACCATAACCATTCAAAATAAAATGAAGAATTGCAGATTTACTTACTTGAAGACTAAGTAAGTAAATCTAGCAACAAACCCTAGTTGAAGACTTTCCACCATCAAAAATGCCAAAATACACCAAGAATAGCCTCTCCAAGAAGTTGTGCACCACTTAATTTCAGCCAAATACCCTTAAAGATGGTCGAATTTCAGACCTCACACTTGTGTGAGTGAAAGATGATGAAAAATACAAGAGATTTATCTCTTATTTATACAATGATAATGACCTTTAATTAAAATTTAGGTCAGAAAAGGCCGACATGGCCAAATTACATCAAAAATCCAGTTTTTACATAAATTTAAAGAATGAACCGTAAAATGTGCAATAGAGGTGACGTCATGCCCTCCTAGGGTGACGTTGGGCCTCATAAGTGGGACGTTAGGCTCCATGAGCAAAACGTTAGGCCTTCCAAGGCCTCCCGATGATGCCACACGTGCCACCTACCACGCAACTGCCTCCATCATGTCCATCTGACACTGGGTAACATCTAAGGTCACAAGAGTGACATCATGGGCCTCCCAAGGCCAACGTTTAGTGGGGAGAGCAAGATCCCCCTAGGTCCAGGGCTGCCAAAGTGTCTCTGGTGAAACGTCCTCCTTTTTCTCTGGTGCAAGCCCCTAGTGTCTCTCTGCCCCTGGCTGGGGTCACAGCATCCATCTGGTGGGATTTTAGCCCCATGAAGGTCCGAGCTAATCATCTACCCATATGTACCTGTCCACCGAGCATGGTCCTGCAGCAACAACAAGTACCCCCTCCATGGGCTCATAAGTCACAGGGATCATAGCAATGTCAATCACGTCTAATAATCAAATTACACAAACATGTGCATAAAACCCCCCTTTACCCAGACAAATGCTCAAAGACGTTATGCAGTTTAACAAGCCAGGTTTGGAAAGGGTCTCAAGATGTCCTATTGGGCTAATCTTCCTCAAGTTTGGGGTGTTTCCCAGGTGAAGACGAATCTAGGTCATGTAGGTGTATGAAATGGTGCAGGGAATGTTTGGGCAAGGGGTGCAGTGATAACAAGGAAATGTAGGTCTTACCTGTGGGTGCCTTTGTAGAGGGCGAGTTGCACCTTATCATGGATGTCAATGCTTCCTAGCCCATTCAATGCCTTTTATTCTTTGTCTTATTGGTTTTTTTTTTTTAAGAGAATAGTCAGGGGACACTGTCCTGGCGTGGTGACCAGTGGTGACAGCGTTTCCCACAAGCATTTCACGAAAATGAGAAGGTTGGCTCGTGATGGGACCCCCTTTCCCTTGGCTATGCCACCAAGAGCCACTACCCTGGTTTGGTGACCAGATAGATGGTAGTTTCATACCGCTACATGCCAATGGACCTAATAGGTCGGCTCATGATGAGACCTCCTATCCACCAACTAGATCTTGAGTTTTATTTTATTTTACAGGTCCCCTTTTCTTGCTGAGAAGCCATTTATTGCTTTTTCGGGAATCCCTGGACAAAGCATCTCAAGGTTTCATTTTGGCTTTTAACTTTTGTCAGCTACTTTTACCCTCTGGGCCTTTAGCCCCTTCTTCCCACAAGGCAAGGTACAACCCTTACTAGCTTGGCAAAGCCAATGCCCGAACCAAGGTAGGGAAAGATGAGAGGGACAATGATGAAAAAGTGCTAAGTATGGAAGGAATGGACGATGAACTTTCATAGACCCACCTAGTGGCAACTCATCCCTAAGGTAACCATCTTACTAGGGCACTCTGTCACCCCCCCCCCCAGGTATGAACAAATTAAAGAGCATAATTTCCAAGCAAACATCATGAAACAAAAGAGAGTTCAGTGCACATATTCAAATGCTTCGAAAATCAAAGTGACACATACCATGATACCCAGACTCGTTACCTCATGGAGCAAGACCCACTGCTACTTCAGAATCAGGTCGATGGGATGGATGTTGTTGTTGCTGATGGATAGGACACACTGAAGAAAAGACGGGCCCTCCAAGGCCAAGATCAAGTCATATGGCTCTCGGTACTCCATCGAGACATAATCTCCTCAGTTATCCCTAGGATAGAGGATAACAGGGCCCAAGAGGCTCTGCACCCTACTGATCCTTTTCTTGAAGGTTTAGTCCCAAGGCCCAAGAGGTTTTGCACCTTAGGGTTTAAACCACATTCTTCTTTATCATCTAGTTCAATCTTCAAGGGGTTGCATGCTTGACTCCATAAGCCCTAAAAGACAACGACACTAATCTAAAGCTTTTGTTATGGTGAAAATTGCACTTAGAATTAGCATTCTCTCTCTCAAAGTGATTTTACTAACTTCTATAACCCTAACTTGAGAAAACTAATGATATTTACTGCTGCTGTTACAAAAGTTTGCTACAGCCACTAGTCTTTACTTTAACTTGTTGCATGCATACTTGGAAAAGTGGCTTAAGATACTCAGAATTCTGATCTAGCAATTGGATATTATTGTACATGTTTAAGGCTTGGTTTATATGCTAAATTGCTACATTTCTGAGTACTTTTTCTTGTTGTTGTTGCAAAACATTAATTGTTTATATATTGTTTTACTGCTGTAAGTTTGCAACAGCCATTGAATCTATTGATTATCTAGTGTCTAAGAGGTCATTTATAAGCTACATAACTTGGTAATTGTCTATTTTATGCTTCAAATTGTTTATTGTCTCGTACAGGTGAACCAATTACCTTGTAACCTTTTCTTACCCCTCCTAGACCTAGAACTAACACTCAGGTGACCAAGATAAGGGGTTGTAGGCTCAGCTAATCTTGTTATTTGATCCCTTGAGGTCACCATGGAAGCCTCCCTTGTGGTGGACCTTCTTTCATCACTAAAACGAGGAAAGTCTCTACTTAGGTGACAGGGGTAGAAACTTCCAATTGTTACACAAATCTTGTAGAGGGCCTTGCACAAGTACAAATCCTGTGATAACAAGAGTGAAATATAGTTTTCATCCATCCATAAACCATAGCCATGAGTTTTGGAGCCTCCACTTAAGCCCCACATACCATAAAAAATAAGAAAAAAAGCCAAAAATGTTAAATTTCACAAGTGCATTTTTTCAATGGCGAGAGCATCACGAGTTTACCTAGTGAGCATTGCAAGTTCAGCTAGGGTTCGTTTCAGGAGCACTTGCGAAGCGTGTTTCCGATAGCGCTTCCCACATAAGTAGAGTGTGCCCTTTTTTTACCCAGAGCACACTCTTGACAAACACTCCAAGAAGGTTTGATCTGGGAGCACATTCCTTAAACAAAGACTAAGCTACGACAGGGAGAACAAACAAGAGATAGTTCGGAAATCACACAACAAGGATTAAGCTAACCAAAGCATTAATCTATGAAAGTTGAAGCTATTGAGAACACGAGAAAGGGTTAGTGATGAGAGAAATAAATATCTTGCCACAAAATGCATAAAACTACATAAGCATGACGATGTTGCCTACTAAAAAGCTAAGTTGCACGAAACGGGGAAACGTCTGGAAGTTTCTGAAACGGGTACGTCAAGAAACGCGACCCTCCAAAAATGGAAACGTCAGGGGAAACGCCGGGGGAAACCTCGTATATATATATATATATATATATATATATATATATATATATATATATATATAAAATAGCACATTATCTTGTAAGAAAAAATAATGATACACATAAATGATATTTTAGAAAGAAAACCATGTCTATATTAACATGAAAAGACATGTGGCACACAGTTATAGGTGTAATGCCTTGTATGAGGACACTTGGATCAACCCCATAAATGTTAACCGATGGACATCGAGGTACATAGAGAGATTGATGCTCTTGATTAAATGCCAGTTCCATACCCTTACACATGATACAATCCAGTGGAAATGTTGTAATCCTGCCAATCTTGAAATCTTGAAAACCGTTAAATCTATTGAATTTTGAATGGGACCTAAAATTCTACTTTCTGCATACGAAGTCCAATGAAGTTGGAACCACTCTCAAACATCCTGAAACAATTAATGCTAATGTTAAAAATTTAAGTAAAAGTGACATTCTCCTTTATCTTTCATTTTCATCCTAATAGGGTGGGTGAAATGGTGGTGATGTTTGGACAGATTTAAAATGTTTATTAGTGGTTAACGAGGGGATTTTTTTCCAACGAAGGGACCCACAACCCTCTTCGTCGCTTGGCCAAGCACGCAAACAAGAAAAAATCCAACAAAACGACTGTCATACAGGTCAAAACTCCACTAAAATGTTGTCAGTCGTACCGTACAACGTTTCCAAATCGGGAAACGCCGTAGGGTACGACCGACGACGTTTCGTTGGAGTTTCTTACCCGTTTCGGCAGGTTTCGGATACTGGTACGACACTCAGGGGGGTGTCTCCTACAACTTAGCTAAAAAGACAACAATACTAGAAGTAGGAGATTAGCTAGCTAGAAGACCATGATAGGTTAGCCATCAATAGCAAAAGACAATTAAACCATGAAACCAACAAACTACAAAGTGTCATATGCCTAGCCACCTATTAACTCATGGATTTTCTCATTTGAAAATCCCGAGGGTTAGGAGCCAGCATGTTCTATAT
>ML832030.1:29471-51259 GCA_009831015.1 Picea engelmannii | reverse complement strand
TTGAGTTTTGTTGTCCTTGGCCTGCCAGAGAGACTCATATCTGGCCGCATGACATTTTCCCTTCCTATCTAGGAACGCTGATAATTTTTCTTCCTTCCATCCCACCAACGTTATAAGAATGATCAACCAGGAGTAATGGAACTCGGTTCCATTATCCTGCGCAGATCGACAATCTACAGGAAATTGGTTCAACAGGTATGGTTCCTAGCTAAACATTACTCCTTTCGTGCACTGTGCGACTACTACAATAACTCTTGTTAGTGCTTCTTCTTTCTGGAATTTATTGAGTATCTTGCAAGCCATGAGCTTTTTGGAAAACCTTGTTGTGTTGTCGTTGATATATTTGATCACAACTCCCCTATTACCTCGATTGGTGCCAAACTGTGCCTTGACCAGCTCTGCGATTTCCTTCTCACATGCCATGTTATCCAAGTATTCCTATGGTTGCGCGTCGATTGTAGGTAGTCCTATGATCTTGGAAATCAGTGTCACATCTATCTGTACTGGCCTATCCATCCATAGGATGCCTCAATGTCTGCGGGAGACTAGTTGTTTGATGCAGAGCCCGACGTTTTTACCGTGCCCGAAGTGCGGTATGTCCAACAAGTTCATGATGCCAGATTTATACAGCCTCGTTATCCACTGCAAGGGATCCATTATGGGTTTACCCAGGGGTCCAATTTCCCCTGTGTTTGATAAATAATATTCTTCATCCAAATCTAGGAATTTGGTTGCATCGTGCACATCGTGGTCGGAGTATCTAAGTTTCGGTACCTTTCCCAGCATATCATCCATAGTGATCACTACATCTCAAATATATGGGAGTTTAATATCCATGGAATCATGTGCCTTTCTTTTCTTTACCATAATAGATGGGCATGCCTCTACTGTGTTTGCATCCTCTTCTTCCCTTTCGGACTTCGATTGGTCAGTGATATCCTCAACCAACACTTCCTCGCCTTTGTGGGTCTATCGTGATCCCATTGTTTCATTTGGTTTCACAGGCGTGTCAGGGTTAGGGTTTGGAATACCATTCTAAAGCCTGATTATCTTCCCTATTTCCCCTTGTTTTGTTGTTGATGTTTCCTATTCAACCCATGTCAGGTTGATTGATTCTATATCCGAGGTGGTGACATCTTCCAGCTCGACCACGTTCTCAGGCTGTGTCATTCTTTCCTTACGCCTTTGGCCCTGCGAGTAACCCGGACGCACTGGCCTGGCACACCAAACTTTGGTGGGGTCATCTTCTCTCGAATTCACACACTTTCTTGCTTATTCATAAAATTATATCTAGGTCACGCTCTTTGTATCTTGCTCTGTGCTCAAAAATTGCCAAGTGTTGAATAAATGCATGCTTTCCGCCTTGATCCGTATTTTATGAGCAGAATAAAAATGAATACAAATTATTATTATTATTAACACAAAGACACAAGAATAATAGAGATACAGTAAAATTGATTTCTATTCAATAAGAAAATGTGTTGAAACTGTAAAATGCAGTGGAAACAAGCTTGCTAGAATGGTGGTGGCTTATCTCTAAGAAGAGATGTGAGAGTTGTGCTCCTTCACGAGAAGATGGTTACAATGAGGCTCTCCAAGACTTTTTACAATAAACATGGATGCCAAAACCATATACATCCAAAAACCTAACCCTAGGAGATGAAGCGCCAAAAGTCATGTGGGCCCCATTGGGGTAAGTTAGTACATCAACTTCCCGGGGCCCGGGGTCGTAAATTTTGCATACAATCTCCATTTTAGGCACATGATATCTCGTTGGAAAGGTCTATCCGAGGACTACACATTTTGCTGCCAGACTTACATTTTGACAATGGTGAGCCCTAAAATCATTGTTTAGGGCCTCAAAATGGCCCCGGAAGTCAGGGACCCGAAAACTAGGAAAAACTGTCAAACTGGAAAACTGCCAAAACGAGCCAGTTGGAATAAGTGGGAGTCCACCGACATCCATCTGGATCAATCCTTCCCCCTTAGGAAGCAATGGTCTCCATTGTGTTGAGTGCCCCCATCAGATGAGGAAATGTCTGTTGAATTTGGCCCCGGGTGAGCCACTTGCCTTGGTGCAGGAGATGCCCTGCTTTGACAACTCGATAAAGTTGGATCCTTTGCTGGAAAGTTCCCTTGACCTGTGTGTCCACAATATGATCATTGTATGCTTGTTTCATGTAGTCATGGTTGATATTTGTTGGTGTCAACTATTCTGCTATCTCTGAGTTGTCCAAAAATGGTGGAAAGTATGGTCGAAGGAGATCCACGTTGAGTACTGGGTGTAGGCCAAGGAAAGGAGGAATGTTGAGCTCAAAAGAATTGTCACCCACAACCTTGGTGATGGTGTAAGGTCTGTAATGGAGTGGACAAAGCTTTTGATGGGGCCCTGTAAGGCGTTCTTTCTGCAAGTGTAACCACACTTTGTCTCCCACCTGAAACTTATGTGGCACTCGGTGTTGATCATGGCGGTTCTTGTACTTGGCATTGGACTTCTATAAAATATCCTTAACCTATTAGTGGTTGTGTTGGATCTTCTCAATGAACTGGGAGGATTTGTCAGTGTTGGGTATGTGTTATATTCTGCCTCGGGAAACATGACACCTACGTTGGGAAACGTGTCATGTATTTAAATGGTTTTTAAGCACATGGTTTTTTCCGATGGTTTTCTATTTCTGGTTAAGGAATTAGGGTTTTGGACTAATCCAGGTCATTGGGTTAGGGTTTTGGATGCATTTGGCTCCTATATGTATATTGTATTGTAAAAAATGTAACACTGTGAATGAATATAGAATATGTTGGTTTTCCCAGTTTGGGTTTCCAAGGGAAAAATCTTTGTGTAATGTTTGTATTTGCCATTGTATCTTTTCTATTCTTTTATGAATATTTGTTTGTAGTAGATATTGTAAAAGGTTAGGATTTACATGTGGTATCAGAGCTTTATTGGCTTCAGCGAGACACCTTTATGGTCAAGGGTTTGGCTCGGGACTGTGATAAGCCTTGTTACACTGGGAGATCTGCGGTATTGTTTTTCAGGTCAAAATAAATGGTAAGTAATTCAAAGATGGAGATTGAGAAGTTTAATGGGAAAAGATTTGAGTTGTGGAAGCTCAAGATGGAAGATCTTTTGGTGGACAAAGATCAGTGGATCACAGTAGATCCAGGTACTGCACCTACAGGAACTTCTGTAGATGACTAGAAAAATATGGATCGGAAGGCAAAGAGCACAATCCAGCTATGTCTCTCTGATTCAGTATTATTGAATGTGTTAGAGGAAGCTACAACCAAGGATTTATGGGAAAAGTTGGGGAAGTTGTATCAGTCTAGTTCCCTGGTAAATAAACTATTCCTGAGAAAGAAGTTGTATAACTTGAGGATGAGAGATGGAGACTCAGTGGCAGAGCATTTGAACGCCTTCAATACTGTGGTAAGTCAGTTAGTATCTGTTGAGATTAAAATTTTAGATGAAGATAAATGTATCAGTTTGTTGTGTTCTTTACCAGACTCGTGGGATAGTCTGGTTGTGGCCATAGGTAGTAATACAACTTCTTTGAAGTATGAAGAAGTGGTCTCATCCTTGTTATCGGAGGAGATGAGATGGAAGAATATGGAAGGAAATAGCACAGACGCATTATTTGCAAGAGGATGTTTCCAGGAAAGAAATAGATCTAATTTCTCAAGTGGGATATCTAAGTCTAAGGGTAGATCCAAATCTCCTGGAAATTTTGTAAGGGTGTATTGGAGGTGTGGAAAAGAAGGGCACTACAAGAAGTAGTGTAGATCCAAAGTTGAGAAAAAGAAGGGATCTGAAGAATCTTCTTCTACAGAAGAAAAGACCTCCAAGGAAGAAGGAGGGGATGTGTACTTGGCCACTTCAAGCACACATGCAGATCATGAGGCATGGTTAATTGACTCTGGTGCATCCTTTCATATGACTCCCCACAAGGAGTGGTTCTGCGAATATGAAAAGTATGATGAAGGTAATGTTTTCTTAGGTAATGATTCGACAACCAGAATCATAGGAAGAGGAAGGGTCAAGTTGAGGCTCATAGATGGAAGGATTAGAACACTGCCTGGTGTTCTGCACATCCCAAGTATGGCCAGAAATTTGATTTTTGTAAGAAAAATGGAAGATGCAGGGGTAAAAACAATTTTTGAAAAGGGAACTTGCAGGATGGTTCGAGGAGCTATGGTGTTGATGAAGGGAGTTTGGTTTGGAACTCTGTATAAGCTGCTAGGAAGCACTATTAGTGATGGGTGTAATAGCTCCATTGTTCCTGATATTGGAGTTGAAGAAGAAAGAACACCTACAGTCTCTGGAGAAAAGGTTATGTTGTGGCATCAAATATTGGGGCATATCAAAGAGAAGGGTCTTCGACTACTACACGGTAAAGGTATGGTTGAAGGTATGCCTAACTTCTCTCTATATTTTTATTTCTGTGAACATTTCTATATGGGAAGCAGAATCAGGTAAGATTCCCCTCTGGTGCAACGAGGGCAAAAGGAATTTTACAACTATTTCACAGTGATGTTTTTGGACCTGTGTCGGTCCCATCATTGGAAAAATCTGTGTATTATGTCTCATCTATAGATGACTTCTCGAGGAAAACTTGGATATATTTCCTCAGGAATAAATCTGAAGTCTTTGACAGGTTTAAAGAGTTTAAGGCTCTTGTTGAGAATCAAACAGAGAAAATAATTAAGGTGTTGAGGACAGATAATGGCGGAGAGTTATGCGGGAATGAATTTGAAGAATTCTGTAAGAAGTGTGGTATAGCAAGGCAGAAGACTACTCCATATACAACTCAACAGAATGGAGTTGCAGAAAGGATGAACAGGACATTGATGAAAAAATCAAGGTGCATTCTCAGTGGTGTCAAGTTAGGGCAAGAATTATGGGCAGAGGCAGTGGGTACTGCATGTTATCTGGTCAATAGATCACCCTCATCAGCGTTGGGTGACAGGACTCCACAAGAGGTATGGACTGGTAAGGAACCTTCTCTCACACATATTAAGGTATTTGGCTGTGATGCATATGTTCATGTTCCATAGGAAAACAAGAGTAAGCTGGATAAGAACGCTGAAAAATGTATCTTTATTGGATATAAAGATGGTCTCAAAGGTTATAAGCTTTGGATCCTAGAAGCTAAGAAGGTAGTGTATAGTCGAGATGTGGTATTTATAGAAATAAAGGATGTTGTTAAACACGAAGTCCTACCAAGTAAGGAATAACTAGAGAAGATAGAGTTTGATTTAAAGGATGATGAATCAGACTCTATAGAAGAACATGAATCAGAAGAAGAATATCCTCATACTCCAGTATTGGGGAGATCAGATCGAGAAAGAAGGCTACCGGAAAGGTATAGTCCATCTGTTTTTCATTCCAATTTTTCTTTATCTATTACTGATGATGATCCTAGAACTATCAGGGAGGAAGTGGATTCAGAGGATGGAAAACTCTGGAAAAGGGACATGGAAGAAGAAATGGAATATTTGGATAAGAATGAGGCTTGGGATCTAGTGGAGTTTACAACTGGAAGAAAGCCCATTGGCAGCAAATGGGTATTTAAAAAGAAGCTGAATGCAGAAGGAAAAGTGGAGAAATACAAAGCTCGGTTAGTAGCAAAGGATTATTCCCAGGTTGAGGGAATTGATTTTGGTGATATTTTTTCTCTTGTTTCCAAGTTAACCTCTATAATATTTATGTTATCTGTTGTTGTTGCATTTGATTTTGAAGTAGAACAGATGGATGTGAAGACAGCATTCATGCATGGGGATCTGGAAGAAGAAATCTTTATGAAGCAACCAGAAGGATATGTTGTGAAAGGAAAGAAGGAGCTGATATGCAAGCTGAAAAATTCCCTGTATGGTTTAAAACAATCACCAAGGATGTGGCATCAAAAATTTGATACCTATATGCTGGGACTTGGCTTCACAAGAAGCAAAGACGATCATTGTGTGTACTCTAAATTAATTGGTGATCATTTCATTTATTTGGTCTTGTATGTGGATGACATGTTGCTGATAGGAAACAACAAGGAGATTATCCAAGATGTGAAAACTTAGTTGTCCTCTAAAGTCAACATGAAGGATCTTGGTGCTTCAAATTTCATTTTGGGCATGGAAATTAAAAGAGACCGAAAAAAAAGGAAACTCTGGTTAAATCAGAGAAAATATGTCGAGACAATATTGCAGAGGTTTAATATGCAGGAATGTAAACCGATCAAGGTTCCTATTCCTGTTGGTGTAAAGTTATATGTGGATCAGTGTCCCAAGACACATGAAGAAGAGGAAACGTGACACCTACCTCAAGAAAAAAAAAATCTACCTCAGGAAATGTGACACCTACCTCGGGAAACGTTTCATGTATTTAGATGGTTTTTCGGCACATGGTTTTTGCTGATGGTTTTCTATTTCCAGTTAAGGAATTAGGGTTTTGGACTAATCCAGGTCATTGGGTTAGGGTTTTGGATGTCGTTGGCTCCTATATGTATATTTTATTGTAAACAATGTAACATTATGAATGAATATAGAATATGTTGGTTTTCCCGGTTTGGGTTTCCAGGCGAAAAATCTCTGTGTAATGTTTGTATTTGCCATTGTATCTTTTCTGTTCTTTTCTGAATATCTGTTTGTAGTAGATATTGCACAAGGTTAGGATTTATAGTCAGCTTCAGTTGGAGAAGGTGATGAATCGACTGGGGTGGCCATAAGAGGTAGTGCAACATCCATGGGACCCAATGGTTGGAATCCCACCCGACCTAAAAGGGGTTGTGGTCAGTTGAGCTATGTAGGGCTCTATTGTAGCTATGTTGAAAATAATGAAGACTCCCATCCCATGTGCAGGGGTGCTTGGTATTGTACATGCACAGGATATGCACGATCATCTGATTGACGACCTTAGTTTGGTCATCTATATGAGGGTGGAAGGCAGTGGACTTGGTGAGCTTGGTGTCCAGCAGTGACCAGAGGATCGACTAGAATGTGTTGAGGAACCGACTATCCTGATATGAGACAATGGTTTTTCGGATTCCAATATGTACCCAGACTTGTTCAAAGAAGAGCTTTGAAGTGGCCTCTTATGTGATGCTCTTCTTGCAGGCGGTTGGGATCGCCATCTTGGAAAAGTGATCAACAACCACAAAGACACATTCATTTCCCCTCTTGGTGGATGGAAGGCCCGACATGTAGTCCATTGATATGGATTCCCATGGCCTGTCTAGAGTAGGAAGGGAGGTGTACAAGCCATGTTTCTTAGTGATTGATTTGGAAATAGCACAGGCAATGCAGGACCTGATATACTTGTTGACATCTTGTCGAAGTTTCGGCTAGTAGAAATGTTTCTGCAGCACTACCACTTTATTTTCGACGTTGAAGTTTCCTACCACCCGACTGTAGTGGGATTCCCAAATCAACTTCTCTCACTTTCTTGATGGAACGCAAAGATGGCCTAGAAAAGACAATAGCTCGTCCTGAAGATGGAAATTAGCGACAACTAAGTTTACTCCCAGTATTTGGAATGTGGTGGCGAAGTCAGGGTCTATCTCATAGAGGTTGGGCCATTTGGATGTCTCATGGCTGCAAGAGTATAGCACCATGGTGAGTGTCCCAACTGGAGGTTGGCTGAGGAAATCAAAGACTCAGTTGGTACTGCATGTTTTATACTTGATGTTGAGGTGGTACTGCTGCAAGTATGTGGACCACTTCTCATGGCGGTCATTCTTCAATTTTCCTTGTGTCTGCATGAACTGAAGTGGTTTATGATCCGTGTGGATGATTGTCTCCTTCTCGAGAATGTAATGTCTCCATTGGCGACAGGCTTTCACAATGGAGTACATTTTTTTTTCGTAAGTAGGGTACTTACAGACAACATCTGATAGTGTCTCACTATGATAGGCCACGGGGTGGCCATGTTGAGTGACAATTGCGCCCATAGCATAGTCTAAAGCATCTGTCTCGAACTCAAAAGGTTATTGCAGGTCCAACAATGAAAGTACTAGGGTTGAGCACAAGTGTTTCTTTAAATCATCGAACGCTTTTTGTTGGGACAGGCCGCACAAAAAAATTTCCTTACCACCACCCCTAGTTACTTGGCTGAGGGCCCATGCAATATGGGAGAATCCCAACATGAACATGCGATAGAAATTGTCAAGGAGTAAGAAGCTATGAAGCTCATTGATTGTGGTTGGGGCTGGCCGGTCATGAATAACCTGGATCTTGGTTGGATCCACATGCACACCATGCTGATCCACAATGTATCCTAGGTATTGGACTTTGTCCATGCCGAAGGAGCATTTTTCCAAGTTGGCATATAGCTTGTGTTGTTGCAGGGTGTGCAGAACCTACTAAATATTATGCAAGTGTTCTTCGCAAGTCTTGTTGTATATGAGGATGTCATCCATATACACCACTACAAAAGTATTGGTGAAAGGTCGAAGGATATCATCCATCATCCTCATGAAATTTGTTGGAGCATTTGTCAAACCAAAGGGCATGACCAACCATTCAAAAAGACCTTCTTTTGACTTGAAGGCGGTCTTCCATACATATGTTTGTTCTATTTGGACCCGGTGGTAGACAGATTTCAGATCAATCTTACTAAAGTATTTCCCCCCTTGAGCTGATCAAGGAGATCGTCGATTCTGGGAATCGGGTACCGGTTCCTGATTGTGATTTTATTGAGGGACTAGTAATTAATGCAGAGTCTCCAGGTCTCATCTTTCTTTTCCACCAGCACAATTGGGATCCCACAAGGCGATGAGATGGGATATATGTGCCCCTTGTGGAGCAGTTCTTTGATATGTCGCTTGATATCCTCATTTTCTTACAGAGAGCGACAGTAGATTGGCCCATTGGGCAGCGATGCGTTGGGGGTCATATCGATGGGATGCTTAACCTGACAATGTAGAGGTGCCCCAGTATGTGAGGAGAAGATATATTTGTATTATTTCATGACCTTGTACACTTGTTTCTGCTGTGTGGATAGGTCGGTCGCGAAGGCCATGGATGTGGCCGCAATCTTTCACTCACTCTAAGAGTGAATCATGAAGAAGAAAAACTTCCCAGTCTGAGAGATTACCTTCTTGCATTGCTTGGCAGAGATCAAGGAAATAACACTAGGTGGGACTGCCTCGGGTATCCTGTATAATTTCTTGTTCAAAGTAATAATAACACTGCGAGGCCTAGACTCATATACAATATGACATTTCCATAAATAAGGTTGGCCCAAAAGAACATTACAAACTTCGAGAGGAGCAACATCACACAATACCTCATCTCTGAAGGGCTTGATGTTGTACGACAGGCAGCACTATTGGTTGATGCGAAGATCACTTCCTTGGCATAGCCATCCAATGGTGTAGGGATGCGGGCATGGCGTTTTTGACAGGGCTAGCCGCTTTTACCCACATATGTGAATGAAAGAGGCGCTCTCCTTCTTCTGGCTCATCTAGTTCATCGGGCTAGACCTTGGTGGTAGAAATAGTGGCACTGTGTTCCACGTCAATGATCCTTCTTCCCCTTTCTGGTTCTGACTCGAAGTCAGAACCGAAATCTGATTCAGAGGCTTTCATCTCAGCCACCAGCGATTGCTTGGAGTAGAAATCAACAATGTTGTGCCAAAGGCTATTATGGAAGTAGCACCACTTCCTGGTATCTTTCTTTGTCTTTCATGTGTCCTTCTTTGTTTGCAGCCTAGACTAGTTGTCCTGAGGTTGTCCTTATTTTCTCTGTCCTTTGTTCTGCAGGTTGGGGATTCTCTTTACTTGCTTCTCATGTGAGGGGTTCCCAGGCCCAAATTGTCACATCTTTTGTTTAATCTTTTGCTCAATTTTGACGGCATATCGATAGGCCGCACCCAAGGATGAGATGTCCAAAAACTCCATTCCATCCTGGATGTATCTACGCAGACCACCATGATACTTGATCACCAGATGTTGCTCATAATATTTGATACCCATCTTGGTGCGCAATGTATGGAATATATTTTTGAACTCTGGTAATGCTTGGTCTCTTTCCTATCATAGTGTGGTCCATTTTGTATACAGGTCGTCATAACTTCTGACAGGGTAGTATTGTTCCTTGATAGTGTCCCTTAAGGACTCCCAGGTGACCCTGAATGTAAATAATCAGGGTTCCTTTGTTTCCTTTTGCTCACAGAAAGTCTCCCACCAATATTTGACATGGGGGAGGGCTTTGAGGAGCATAAACATAATCTTTTCTCTGTTTGAAAAGTTATGGACAGAAAAATACCCTTCTAGCAGATTTAACCATTTGTCTACAACCTTTGCGTCTATCTAACCTTCAAATATGGGAATATCAAAGTTGATTTGTACCTCGAAGGGGGCAGCACCTCCGTTCGAGGAAGATGTGTCGCATGTTGGTAGCCACCGAAGGATTTGCACAAAACTATCCATCATTTTGCACCTCTGTTGCATGAGGGCTTCCTTGAGCAACATTTTGAAAGGATCTCCTATCTCGTCATCTTTATTTTCTCCTACCATGAGAGGTCGCTTGGGTGTGCAAGAGATTTTTTCCTCAAGAGAAACAAGCTCAAGACCCAATTCTATGTAGCCTGACCTCATCGGGGACATGCATTAAGAACGATAAGGAGTAGACCGCTTTGATACCACTGATCTAAATTTTATGAGAAGAACGAAAATGAATACATATTATTATTATTCTTAACATAGAGACACAAGAATAATAGAGATACAGTAAAATTGGTTTCTATTCAATAAGAAAATGTGTTGAAACTATAAAATGTGGCGGAAACAAGATTTGTTAGAATGGTGGTGGCTTATCTCTTAGAAGAGATGTGACGAATGCACTCATTCGCAAGAACATGGTTACAATGAGGCTCTCCAAGCCTTTTTACAATAAACAAGGATGCCAAAACCCTATACATCCAAAAACCTAACCCTAGGAGATGAAGTGCCAAAAGTCATGTGGGCCCCGTTGGGGTAAGCAAGTACATCAAATTCCCGAGGTCATAAATTTTGAATACGATCTCCATTTTAGGTGCACGATATCCCATTGGAAATGTCTGTCTGAGGAATACACATGATTCCATCAGAATCTGACATCATCTACATTATAATTGTGGAGAGCCCTAAAAATGTTGTTTAGGGCCTCAAAATAGCCCCAGAAGTCAGGGACCTGAAAACTAGGAAAAACCTACCAAACTGGAAAACTGCCAAAATGAGCCAGTTGGAATAGGTGGGAGGCCACCAACATCCATCCAGATCACTCTTTTTATAGACCCGGTCATATCTGTTTTTCACTTTTTGCGTGCATTTGCGTCGAGTGTAATTTTTCCTACGCATTGTCTTCTAATGTTTGTCATGGTAATTAATGCATGTGACTTTTTTCACACTTTCTTATGGTTCAGTCAACTTATGCGTCTTTTTGTGTTTTTCTTCCTTTTTCTATTTTTGTATTTATTATTTCTTCTTTTTCTCCTTTTTATTTCTTTTTATCATTTTTTTTTCCTAATCTGTTTTATAGTACACTATATACATGTCTTTCTCATTGCGTTGTAACTTTTAAGGGCTAGTAGGTCGACTATCCCTGTATAGTTTCAGTTGACTATCGTTGATCATTACTTTTAGTTATGTTCCTCCCAAGTCCTTTATTTGTATAGATCCCCCATATGTGACAATATTTACTTGATATGGCCCTAGTCAATGCATTCTAAACTTACCAGGGTGTTGGAAATATTTGGTGTCATAGAGTAGAACTAGGTCTCCCTCCTTAAAACTCTTATTCTTAATGTGTTTGTCATTCCAGGATTTGTATCTTTCTTTCTATACTTCTTGTTGAAATCCTTCCATAATCATATCATCTTCCATTTCCATTAGTTGACTTAACATTTCCTGTACTGCGCCTCTTTATGTCATGTTGGTAATTATTGCTAGGCACAGACTAGGTACCATAAATTATAATGGTACTATTGCTTCCTTCCCATACACCAATATGAATGGTGTTTTTCCAACTTCTTACATGTGGTCCTATATTCCCATAGTACTATTGGTATCTTCAAGTCCCAATCATCCCTGCTGACATTGTAGATTTTAGTTAGAGCATTTTGCAAGATCTTATTGAAAGCTTCTACTATTCCATTTGTCTAAGGATGATATGGTGTACTCTTATGGTGATAGACTTCAAACTCCTCAGTCATATCCCTGATGATATTATTGATAAAATGAGTGCCTTGGTCACTCATCATAATCCTAGGACATCCAAATTTGGTGATCACTTGTTCAAATAAGAAGTGTGTTGTTGTCTCTGCACTACAATATTTTGCCCATATTGTTAAGTGTTCAGTCGCAGTAATGATATATCTAGCTCCTGGCCTTTTTGTTGGTGGATTAATAGGTCCCACAAAATCCATTTCCCATTTGTCAAATACCTGCAGAGTCACTTGTGGTCTTAGAGGCATCTCATCCCTTCTGTTGGGTTTGCCAACCCTCTGACAGACATCACATTTCTGGAAATATTCCTTGGCATCTTTATGGATTGTTGGCCACCATAATCCTGTGCACAATAACTTCTGCATGGTAGATTTTCCTGCATAGTGTCCTCTAGCTATACCTCCATGCACCCGTTTTGTATAAATTTCATGCAATAAGTTGATAGTCTACAACTCTGACTACCAGATTTTTCTTCTGCGCAGTGCTAAACTCTTGTGGTGCAACCCATGTAGTTAAGTATTCAATAATATCAGTGAAGTATTCATCAGCTACATGTACTAAAAATAGTTGTGCATCAGGGAAGTTCTCTTCCAAGTTAGTAGGTTCTTCCCCATTAGTTACCCTTGATAGGTGATCATATCCTGCATTCATCTTCCCTGGTTTGACTATCACTTCAAAATCAAATTATTCAAATAATAATAGCCATCTACATATCCTCCCCCCCCCCTCCCCCAACAATGTCTTGTTGACTAGGTATTTTAGGGAAGAATGGTCTGTGAACATTTTAAAGTGTTCACCCATTAATAGTGCCTGAATTTCTGAAGTGCATATAACATGGCTAGGCATTCTCTTTCTGTGGTGTTGTAATTCTTCTCTGATTCTGACAACTTTCTGCTTGCAGAGGATATAGGGTGGTCTAAGTCCCATCCTCCTGGTTGTGCCATAATTTCTCTAAATGATATGGCTGATGCATCTACATGCACATGAAATGTCTTTTCCCAGTCTGGGAATACTAGGATAGGTGATGTGACCATATTTTATTTTAAGGTGTCCAATCCTTGTTGACAATCCTCATTCCACTAAAATATGGTGTTCTTCTTGAACATTTTTTCCATCGGTGCAGTAATCTACGCATACCCCTTTATAATTTTCCTGTAATAGCATGTATGTCTCAGAGTTGCTCTTAACTGGCGCACTGACTTTGGTGGTGGTAAATTTACAATGATTGTGATCTTAGAAGGATACACTAGTAAAATTTGTTTACACACTATATGTCCCAACAATATTCCAAAATGTGTACCAAAAATTCATTTCTTGATATTCAATGATATCTAACATTGTCTGCATCTTTCCAACATTAGTCTTAGCACTTCTACATGGTCCTTTAATAGACTATATATAGTCCATTCATCTAGATATACTTCTAAAAACCGATGTATAAATTCCTTAAAATCAACTATGACTACTCTTGAAAATATGGTTTGTGCATTCTTTGGCCCAAATGGCATGACTTTATATTGGTAAGATCCCCATTCTGTAGAAAAAGTAATCTTATACATGTCCTCTGGAGCTATTTTGATATGATGGTAACTTGAGAATTCATCTATAAATGAGTATGCTTCCTGGCCCTCCCACATTCTCTAAGACCTCATCTATAAAAGGGGTAGGGAAAGGGTCATGTAAACAAGCATCATTAATTTTTCTCAGATCTACACAAATCCTTATCCCCCCTTATTTCTTTTCTTGGACTACCATAGGACTTATACATTCAAATTCCTCTACTGGTTCTATGATACCAGCGTCCAACATTATGTCACTTTTTACTTATACACTGGATTCAGTCTATAAGGTATCTGCCTAACAGGTCTTGCCTTGGGTTTGAGAGGTATTTTCATTTCTAATAGCTCCCCTGCTATGCCTTTCATCTCTATAAATTTTGTTGGGAACAAGTCATTGTATTCACGCAGTAACTATGTTATTCTTTCTATTGTTTGTTCATCCCAATAGTCTCAAATACTTGATATTTTAGGGTTTTCATTCATCCCAATGTTGACTTTCTTAAATTTTATTGGTGCAGCAAATACTACTAACTCCAGAGATGGACCTTCCACCTCTCTTTATCCCTCAATATTTGTAATCTAAATGTTGCGTGGATCATCTTCATCTGGTGCTTCCTCTTCAACATGATAGCATGAGAGTAACTCTTTGACTGTTTGTTTTTTATGTTGTTGATATTATGTCATGATTTCAACTTCTAGTTCATTAATAAATATCATTCCTTGTATCAGCTTAAGCGTTGAATCAATGTTGGGGTTCTCATTTTCAAATGAGAAGGTTACTACAAAGTTATTTTGTAAATTTGTCCATTCTATAGTGCCTTTGCGCATCTCCTAGTCTATATACCAATTCCTTGGGATTCCTTCTAATGTATGGATAAAGTGATGAGTCCATTCCTATGGTGGTGTCATCCTCCACTATGTTCTGCACTTATCTAAGTGTTCAACTAATGTTCCATGTCCATCATACCTCTGCATTTTATTGCCCCCATGATTTATGCCAAATCTAATGCGCAGTAGTCATTTACATTGATACTAGTCCTAAATTGTTTATGTGTGCACACCCCACTATTTTGCAGGTGTTGCCTTGAGTGCAATACCTAAGGCTAAGAGCCTCCGATTTTCTAACACTTCCTCTTCATATTTTTTCAGAAATTCCTCTAAGTCATTTAACCCATGAAAACTGAGAGGTTCTCTTATCTTTGTACCAACCCATCTTACTGCGCAGTCTATTCTTGCACACCTTCTTGTGGAAAATTTATGTAATCATTTTTACCAATTCTCCAAACTTGTATCTAAGTTAGAATCACATGATCTCCAGCTGAGTACCCCATATTTAGTTGGGTTCACATAATCCTCTTCGTAGCAGTGGTTCTATACAACTAGTTTATTTTTTCCAGATCCAAGCAAGTGGGTTCTACAAACCTTTCTCCTTCTGAAGGATCCAATGGGGCAATAACTCTATATTCACCTAATTCAAAAGTCATTTTTCTTGTCTTTAGATTGATTATATCTTGGTTATCAAATGCCCAATCCAATCCAAGCAATGTTGGGTAAGGTGTTGTGCCATCTACTATCTTTATTACTTCAAAATCTTCCATAATGCACACTCCATCTAAATCTATTGTCACACCTTTAAGCCTTCCAATTGGTAGCACTCTGTGTTGATTTGCTAATTTCAACTGAACAGGTGAGTAGCCTAAGGTAGGTTCCCCCATACACTGGCATGTCTTCTTAGGTAAAACATTTACGTCAGAGCCTAAATCTAGTATAATATCACCCATATTAAAATCCCCAATGTTGGGATTCAGTCTAAATTATTTTATTGTCCTTCTTCTTGTATGGAGATGATTGACTATTTTCTTCTCTAATTTTCCTTCTACCTCTATATTACATATTTCTAGCAGATTTTGTAAGATATTAACAGATGATGGGTCCTTCAATAACTTAACACGGGATTACAGAAAAAAATTTAGGTTACTTACTTACTCTAAAGGTTGTGCTTCACTGGTATGGTCCATTGAGGAGGGCATTTCATACATTGGTAAGTTCTGAGTGTGTTGTGTGGTTGATGTAGATGCAATGTTTTGCTTGAGAAACTCATGTCTAGCCTCCTTGAATGTTTCCTTTTATTTATGTGCATCAAATTGCTTATGTTGTTCAGTATTCTTCTTAACCCATTGGTGTTGCGTTGGGTCTTGTTTTATTGTGTCAGTTCTTGTCTTGGTTCCTCCTCAAGTGACTATATTGATGTTTCTTCCATCATCCCTAGCTTCTACAAAGATCCATTGGACATTATGGTTGTTTTGGTTCCTTTTTCTTGGATCTTTCCCAAGAGTGTCATACAGTCTTCTGTGTCATGATCTATTGCGCGACATTACATACATGTCATTGGTGGGAGTGGACACTCCCTTGCATAATGTACTGGTTGTTGGAAGTTGTGGCATACTATTGTTCCTCTTCCTCATACAAATCCTCCTCTACCTCATCCTCCACCTCTATATAAACCTCAATCTCCTCGTGGAGCGTTGTACTGAGGTACATGGTTATACTACATGGGGTTATACTGTGGCTGTGCATTATTATACTGCGGTTGTGTAGTGTTGTATTGTTTCTACACATTGGTGTATGGTGGTGGTACCTGGTTGAAATGAGGTGTAGCTTGTCCTATCATCATTTTTTCTTGCACTTTATAAGTATCTGAAGTTATTTCTCTCATCAACTCCATCGTCCTACAATCCTTATCATCATGACCCACTGACTTGCAAAAATTGTAGTATGAACTTTTTGGTATTGTATTATATTTCTGCATCATTGGATAGTGATATGGATCATGCCCATGTGTCTTAAAAATCTCACACCATGGTCCTCTTGTTGGAAATGGGTTTGGCACCCCTGTCGCCATATATTGCATGAAAGTTGGACATTCATTCTTATGGTGTCATTTTGTCCTGCATAAGGTACACCAAACAACTTCTCTTTTGTCTTTACCCTTAGTCTGGTTAAGTTGAAATGTTAGATTCTTCAAATCCTCCTTAATCTCCTCTATTGTTGGATCTATATATTGATATTGGTTCTCTTCCAGTTGTAAGGCTGCCTAAAAAAGCCTCTTCCTGAGTTTGGAACATCTGTTGTCTTAATGAATATTTCAAATGTGGTAACAATGAGTTCACAAATAAATGCATATGTTGCATGTTAGTCATTGCATATTTCAATTTACCTTTCAAACGCTTAAACCTATGATCAATCTCCCAAACAGACTCACCTGGTTTTTTCCTGATTTCAATCATTTCATTCATATACTGGTCTTCTGAGTTGGGATTCTGAAATTCATTTATTTTTAGTTTTTTTCACATCTGCAATAGTCTTTTTTACTCCTAGTGGGTTGTTTACATCTAGGCTTATGTACCAGTCTAGTGCATGATCTCTTAGTGTGATAGCTAACTGCACGAGCTTTGTATCCTCATTTGTGATCTGCTTTGCTTCACATATCTTCTCATAAATGAATAAGTTTTTTTCAAGGTCCTCACATGCCTCTCCCCGAAATTCTAGTAATCTGATTGTGGGATCATGTCCTGCCATTTTGAACTGTGTTAAACTACTACCTTTGCATGGTGTAGATACTTGATTATTATTTCCTGAACTAGCTCCCCAAGTTGATCCTCCTTGATTGTATGTGTGTCTTGTTGTCTTTCTCCCACTAAAATTTGATTGTCTAAACATTGGTGTGTTAGTCACATATGGGGTTGTAGGTTCCACACTAACAGGGATCTGGATTAGAGTTTTTCCTTTTCTTGCTTCCCTTGGACCTCATGTTTTCCTTTCATATGTTGCATGCATGATTTCCTCAATACTCTCCACATCCCGGAGATCCTCTACCTCTTCTTTTTCACTTGCCAAGCCCTCTTTATCAGCTATGGCTCTCTTCTTATTATTCATCTTATATTGGTAGGGTGCTCCACTGCGTGTCATTCCATTTTTTTCCATTATCTACTTTATCTGGTATTCCTCCATCATGATTGGGTCCATGGCCTCCTTCTTGTTTCCCTTATCCATCTCTTCCTCCATTTCTCAACTTCTTTTCAGTGCTTCCCCCCTTCCCCCATGCACACAGGGAATTTTAGTTGTCTAATTCCATGGTTATCACATCGTTGTTATACAATAAAATCTTGATTGAAGTATACATCGATCTGATGTACCTACCTTTGGTTACCTTTAGAAAATCCTACTTTGTTACAGTGTAAGACTTCACAGTATCTACTGTAAATTTGGTGATAAACCCTGCAACAATATTGTCTAACCAGAAATCTATTGTGCGCATGAATTTGTTATTAATTTGTTGTAACTGCGTGATCTCCATAGGATTCCACTCCAGCTGTCTAATTCGATTTGTAGGGTGGTTGTCTTTTAACCTCAATAGCCACTCCTGCAAAAAATGTGAGAAATCACAGAAAAATACCTCATGCAGGTTGCTAAACACATATTTGTCGATATATTTGCGGGGTGTTAACTTAGGGTTTCTGTTGTCCTTTTGTGCAAACTCAAGTTCCTTCATTTTCAACCATTTTTTGATCTTCACCTTTGTTGGATTCCATGGCCTGAAAATTCCCTTCTATACTTTCATCCTCTGTGCATTGCTTCCAAGGATCTCGTCCACTCAATCCTATGCAGTTTCAACTGGAAACAAAACCATTTGTTGGCTTAAAACTCTCACTTGTTACTTCTTCTTGGGTTGACCCAGGTTTGGATCTCAAGGCAAACCAGAAGGCAACACTACGCACAGAGTGCACCATGCAACCTCACCCAAGATATATTTATGGGTGACTGCATAACCCATGTGTTTGTAGTCTAGGAATGAGTGGGGATCTGGGAGTGTATTATATCTTTCTTTATGCATTAAACTTGTTATTGATTCAAGTATTTCTAATATTCATTCATATTTAGCCTTATGCGTGCATGCTAATACATCTATCTTAATCATTCATTCGTAAACTAATCATTGACATAAAGTAAACATTCAAGAAACATCACATAGAACACAAGTTTTACCTTGGTTCACCCCCCCTGGAGCTACATCCACAAAGATTTGGCTTCTCTGCTCTTTTATTTAATCTTTAGGGAAATCTGGCGTTGCGCGCATTATATATTCATTCATACAATCATGATGAGGTTAAGGAACCTCTGTGAGGAAAACTAGATCACACCAGGCTCCTCAGCCTATGACCTAACCCTCAAAATCTAGCTTATAGGACCCTTGTATGACCTTATTACCACAATTATCAACAATCAATAACAATTGAACTTCCACCAACCCCTAACCTAGACCTCCTAGGTTCTTATTTATACTATTTTACAAGCTTATAGTCGTTACAATCCTTATAAAAAATCCTAACTCTATCATGGTTAGGCTTGATTTCATGTGCACTACGCTTCTTTTCCTCTTGCATGTTGTTTTTCCTTCTTTTTATGCATGTTGATTTATTACCATCTGTTCCGCACGCTCCAAATTTAGATCTTCCTTTCCAAAAATAGGCATGTGCCCAAAATAACCTTCCTTCTCAAAATAGGTATGTGCCCAACAAGTGTCGTCTATCCTATGGAATCAATCCCTTCAAAGATGAGGAATTGTGTGATGTTTCTCCCCTTGAAGATTGTGATGTTCTTTTGGGCCAACCTTATTTATGGAAACATCATGATATATATGATTCTAGGCCCCATAGTGTTATTATTACTTTGGATAGGAAATTGTACAGGATACCCGAGGTAGTACCATCTACTGTGATTTCCTTGATCTCTGCCAAGTAATGTAGGAAGTTCATCTCTCAAATCGGGAAGTTTGTCTTCTTCATGATTCTCTCTCAAAGTGAACGAAAGATTGCAGCCACATCCATGGCCTTCACAACTAAACTCTCCAAACAACAGAGGCAAGTGGATAAGGTCGTGGAAGAATACAAAGACATCTTCTCCTCACCCACTAGGGTACCTCTACACTGACAGTTCAATCATTCAATCGATATGACCCTCGATGCACCACTACCCAATGGGCGAGTCTATCATTGCTCTCTATTAGAAAATGAGGAGATCAAGTGTAAGATCCAAGAACTGCTCCAAAAGGGGCACATCTGACCCAGCTCATCACCGTGTGGAAGCCCAATCATGCTTGTGTAGAAGAAAGATAGGACCTCGTGACTCTGCATCATTTATCAAGCCCTAAATAAAATCACATTCATGAACCAGTACCTGATTCCCAGAATCAACGATCTCCTTGACCAGATCAAGGGGGAAAAATACTTTAGTAAGATTTATCTAAACTCTGGCTACCATCAGGTCCCAATAGAGAAGACAGATGTATGGAAAACTGCCTTCAAGTCCAAAGAAGGTATTTTTGAATGGTTGTTCATGCCCTTTGGTTTGACGAATGCCGCAACAACTTTCATGAGAATGATGGATGATATCTTGTGGCCTTTCACCAATTATTTTTTGGTGGTGTACTTGGATGACATCCTCATCTATAGCAAGAATTGGGTGAAATACTTGCAACATATTTAGCAGGTTTTGCACACTCTATGGTAGCACAAGTTATATGAAAATTTGGAAAAATGCTCCTTCGGAATGGATAGGGTACAGTACCTAGGATACATTTTTATGAACATGGGTTGCATGTGGATCTAGAAAAGATCCAATTCATTTGTGACTGGCCATCCCCAACCACACTCACTGAGCTTCAAATCTTTTTATACCTTACCAATTTCTATCGCAGGTTTGTGTTGGGATTCTTCCATATTGCATGGGCCTCAGCCAAGTAACCAAGGGTGGTGGTAAGGAAAATTTCATGTGGGTCCTGTCACAACAACAAACGTTTGATGATTTGAAGCAGCGCTTGTCCTCAGCCCTAGTGCTTTCATTACCCAACCTGCAACAACCCTTTGAAATCGAGACAGATGCTTCAGACTATGTTGTGGGTGTATTTCTCACTCAGCACGAGCACCCCATGGCCTATGAGACACTATCAGATGTCATATGTAAGTACCCTACTTATGACAAAGAAATGTACTCCATTGTGCAAGCCTGCTGCCAATGTAGGCATTACATTCTCTGGAAGGAGACAGTCATCCACAGCGATCATAAGTCGCTAAAGTTCATGCAGACTCAGGGAAAATTGCATAATGACCGCCATTAGAAGTGGTCCACATACTTGTAGCAGTTCCATCTCAACATCAAGTATAAGACAGGAAGCACCAACCGAGTCGGTGATTTCCTCGACCACCAACTAGTTGCAGCACTCACCACGATGTTAAACTCCGATGGCCACGAGACCTCTGGATGGCCCCAAATCTATGAGAGAGATCCTGACTTCAATGCCACCTACTAGATGTTGGGCGCAAACACAGTTGTCACTAATTTCCATCTTCAGGATGGGTTGCTATGCCATCTAGGCCATCTTTGTGTTCCATCAAGCGAGCGAGCAAAGTTGATTTGGAAATCCCACTACAATCGGTTGGTCTAAAACTTCGGAATAGAAAATATAGTGGTTGTGTTGCAGCAACATTTCTATTGGTCGAAACTTAGACAATATGTCATCAAGTATATCAGGTCATGCATTGCATGCACCATTGCCAAACCGGCCATTAAGAAACAAGGAATGTACACCCCTCTACCTACTCCTGAAAGGCTCTGGGAATCCATCTTGATGGACTACAAATCGGGCCTTCCATCAACCAAGCAGGGAAATGATTGTGTTTTTGTTGTGGTTGATCATTTTTCTAAAATGGCTATTATGGCCACCTACAAGAAAAACATCACAACAGAGGCCACTGCCAAGATCTTCTTCGAACGAGTGTGGGTACATTTTGGGATACCAAAAACCATCGTCTCATATCGGGACAGTCGGTTCCTCGGAACATTATGGTCGAGCCTCTAGTCAGTGTTGGACACCAAGCTCACCAAATCCATTGCCTTCCACCCCCAGACGGATGGCCAAACCAAGGTAGTCAATCAGATGATCATGCATATCCTATGCATGTACAATTCCAAGCATCCT
>ML832030.1:11232-28650 GCA_009831015.1 Picea engelmannii | reverse complement strand
GCAAAAGTTACGACCTAGGGAAGTTGATGTACCAACTTACCCCAACGGGGCCCACATGACTTTTGGCGCTTCATCTCCTAGGGTTTTGGAATTCATGTTTAATGTAAAAATTCCTTTGGAGCCTCATTGTACTAATATTCTTGCGAATGAGCACATCTGTCACATCTCTTCTTACAGATAAGCCACCACCATTATAGCAAGCTTGTTTTAGTCTTCATTTTATAGTTTCAGCATATTTCCTTATTGAATAGAAGCCAAGTTTTACGGTATCTATGTTATTTTTAATTGCATCTCTGTGTTAATAATATATATCTGCATTCATTTCATTCTGCTCATAAAATCTGAATCACAAACAACTGATGAAACTACTATCACGTTGTCACTGTGAAATATTCCACTGTAAACTTCTACCAATTTGTACCAACAACCTGTAGTCAACCTGTACCAATAACCTGTAATCAAAATGTACCAACAAACTATACCAATAATCTCCTCAACATATCAGATCTGATAAAATAGATCTCATACCCAATATCACAAGAATATAACTCAAACCATGTGCAACTATGTCTCGCTAGTCATGTGCCATACATATGTAAACAATCATAATCATGTATAATAAACCCTCATATCAACCAAGCATCAAACCCTCATTGTTATGCAGCCTCAAATTTTACCAACAACTTCAGCAACACACTTCAACCAAAAGCCATGAACCATGTACCAAGAAATACAAGATATGCCTCAACAATCAACCCAACAAGATGTACCAATGAAAAATACCAAACATATCAGCATTGTATCTTTGTAGATATGTCTCATATAGTATGTACCATACAACCAACATCCTATATAGGGAAAATATTCAATCTCCCATAACCATATCTCATGCAAACAACAACATCCAACTACACATAATCATATATCATACCTTTTTTTATCATGTAGCTTGATATGTCGTACCTGAACACTGTCGCACCTCTAGTAACCTCTGCTCATCCTCTGCAACCTGAACCATGCCTCAACCCTCAGTTCTGGTAATGTCACTCCTAACGCATGTGAGGTGTCAAGGAAGGTCTCACATGACAGGCTCTACTCAACCCGTGGGGGTAACTCACAGGACATCTATTGGATGACCCTAACTAGGGTTTTTCACGACCTTTCTGCTCTCCACTGTGGCCACAAAACCTTGTCGTCACTCTACCTTCACTTCCTTATACTTGCGCAACTTTAGATGTATCAATTAGTACCTGCAATAAACATTTCACAATCATTGATATTCAATTTGCTCAATAGGTGCTAATGAGATACCCCTGCTCTCTTATTTATACTCTCCAAGTAGCTTCCCTTAGAGGTTATCTTCTAACTGTTTTACCCACTTTCCTTTTTTTAGGGTTGACCCACTTTCAACTACTTTACCCACTTGAAACTACTTTACCATAAATAGTAAAATCACCACTTATTGTTGCAACTAATTTATTTTTAATTATTTTCTTATTGCAACAACTTAACCCATGATTAACTCCTAGTTACAACCACTTTGACTTGTAAACTTCTTCTAAGAGCTTCTAGAATAATTGACTTCTTTGACCTTCTAGGGGATTCTAGATAACTCATGAGGTTTCTCCAACTTCACTAAGCCATATCTCCTCAACCGTGAGGAACTAAGTGGTGTACCACATATCACCAAAAACAGCACAACATGTACTATCCAACTATGAAATTATTTCATGCAAATTCATTGATCTCCATTACATTATTCCCTAGATAAAAATGGGGTCCTTATCCACATTATTGGGGATACCAAACTTGATTCAAGGGTTGACATCAATGACAACCAACCCAATTAAACAACAATCGCCCCCTTTGGCATTGATGACAACACTTTGGTGCAATACTGAAGTCACAATGCTCATTCTCCCCCTGTGACCATCGCTCCTCCTGGAATCATGACTTTGTGCTTTCTCTCCATGCATATGATAATTTCTCCCCTAGAATCATGCCTCTATGCTTTCTCTTCATGTATCTGATGAATTCTCTCCCCCTTTGACATCAATGGAAAAGGTAAATTCATGCCGGGGTTTCTCCCCCTGACTGAACTCTCCTTGGGGCGGCTCCCCCTATATAAATTTTCCTCTTCATGGTGCTTCCTCGTGTAAATATTGTATATTTTAACCTTGTACAATATGTACTGCAAACGTATTTTCAGTAAAAGAACAGAAAAGATACAATGGCAAATACAAACATTACATAGAGATTTTTTCCTGTGGAAACCCAAACCGGGAAAACCGACATATTCTATATTCATTCATAGTATTACATTGTTTACAATACAATATACATATAGGAGCCAATGGCATCCAAAACCCTAACCCAATGACCTGGATTAGTCAACAACCCTAATTCCTTAACCAGAAATAGAAAACCATCGGCAAAGAAACCATGTGCCGAAAAATCACCTAAATATGTGCACTACTTCTCGTGAAAAGAATATAACACATACCCAACAAATATATGACAGATAAGTAAAGCATTCAAAATTCATTGTGGAGCAGAAACTATTCCGAGTTTCTGGCAAAGATACTCAAAAGCTTCCTTTGGAAGCGGTTTTGTAAAGATATCTGTAATTTTTTCTTTAGTCCCAACATATTGAAATCTCCTTGGGGTTTCTCCCCCTATATGAACTGTCCTCTTCATGGTGCTTACTCATGTAAATCTATGACATATAAGTAAAGCATTCAAGAGTCATTGTGGGGCAGAAACTATTCCGAGTTTTTGGCAAAGATACTCAAAATATTCCCTTGTAAGTGGTTTTGTAAAGATATCTACAATATATTCTTTGGTCCCAACATACTCAACTCGAATGTTCTTTTATGCAACATGTTCCCATAGAAAATGAAACTTGATCGGAATATGATTCATCTTGGAGTGCATCACAGGATTCTTTGAGATACTGATGGCGCTTATGTTATCACCAAATATTGGAATGGGCTCATCATACTCAACCTGTATGTATTTCAATGTTTGTTTCATCCATACGACCTGTGTGCAACATGTTGTTGCTAAAATATACTCTGCTTTGGTTGTAGAAAATGATATTGGTGACTTTTTTTTGCTTGTCCAAGATACCAAACACTCACCCAAGTAGAAAGTTGCTCCACTTGTACTTCTTTGATCATCGATGCAACCTTCCCAATCTGCATCTATGTAGGCAATAAGTTATAGATCATTCCATTTTGGATACCATAATCCAAACTCTTGTGTACCCTTGAGATATCTCAATGTCCTCTTTACTGCTAAAACATGTGATTCCTTTTGTGTTACTTGAAATCGTGCCACCTTTCCAACTGCTTGCATTACATCTGTTCTGGATGTTGTCACATAAAGTAAGATGTCAATCATTGACCTGTACTACCTCTTATCTGTAGCCTTTGAATAATTATGTTTACTTAACTTACAACTTGTTTGCATAGGAGTATTGATTAGTTTGCAATATTCCATTTCGAACCTCTTTAACATTTCTCTGATATGCTTGGTTTGAGAAATAAAAATTCCTTGGTTTCTTTAACATATTTGAAGACCCAAAAAGAAAGATAATCTCTCCAAGTAATGAAATTTTTAACTCATCCTGCATATCCTTTGCAAATTTTTGGCTCATCCTGTCATCATCACTTCCAAAGATAATATAATCAACATAAACTTCAATTAACAAAATACTATTTTGATTTACCTTGATGTAGAGGTTGTTGTCTTCGTTCCCTTTCATGAACCCTTGTTGTTGTAAGTATCTATCTAGTCTAGAATACCATGCTCTGGGGCATTGTTTGAGACCATACAAGGCATTCTTCAACCTGCAAACATAATTTTCACTCTCTGACAACTGAAATCCTTCTGGTTGCTCAATGTAGACTTCTTCCTCTAGATATTCGTTTAGGAAGGTTGATTTCGTGTCCATCAGATACACTTTAATATTCTTGGAACATGCATAAGTGAGGATCAATCTGATTATTTCCATTCTAACAATTGGGGAAAACGTCTCTTCAAAATCTATACCTTCAACCTGAGTGTATCCTTTACATACCAATCTTGTTTTTTTCCCGGTAACATGTCCATATTTGTTCAATTTGTTTCTGAAGACCCACTTTGTATGGATCACATTCTTGTTCCTTGGCCTTGGAACCAGTTCCAGAGTGTCATTCTTCTCTATCTAATATAACTCTTCATTCATGGATTTGATCCAGAATTAATCCTTGTTGGCTTCTTCAAAACTGCTTGGCTCAATTGTAGATAGTAGTGCTAGGTGTAGTTGTTCTCGTGAACGAATTTTTCTTCTAGTTTCAACTCCTGCATCTTTATTCCCGATAATCTGATCTGGCGGATGATTCTTCTGTATTTGTCTGCTAGGTTTCTTTGGAGGAACTTAAAGATCTTGTTGTTCTTTCTCTTCTTCATCTTCCTCTTCTGTTACTTCTTCTTCGTGAACATGTTCCAATGATTCCTTGCCTTTTTCTTTTATCCTTCATCCACCTGTCTCATCAAAACATCACATTGATGTTTTTCACAATTTTTTTGAGCCTTAGTTTGAAGCATTTTTATGCTTTTCTTGTGATAGAGTACCCAACAAGTATTCCTTTGTCCACACAAGAATCAAACTTTCCCATTCTTCCATATTCTCTTTTGATGTATCATGTGTTTCCAAAAACTCTAAAATTATTCACATTCGTTGGTCTTCCTTTCCATAGCTCGTAAGGAACTTTATCATTGTTGTAAATCTAAGCATTCCTTTGTTTTGAATGTGAACTATTATATACACTGCTTGTACCCAAAAGACGTATGTCAACTTGGAATCCATTAACATAGTTTGAGTCATTTCCTGTACTATCATGTTCTTCCTTTCGAAGACTCCATTTTGTTATAGTGTCCTAGCAACGGAGAATTGCCTTTTTATCCCATGCTTACTGCAGAAGTCCATAAATTCCTTTGAAGTAAAATCTCCTCCATTGGTCGATCTCAAGCATTGAATTTTAGAATCTATTTCATTTTCAACCATCTCCTTATACATCTTGAAGTTCTCGAATGCCTATGACTTATTCTTGAGAAAAAAAATTGCATTCATTCTTGTATAATAATCAACCAATAGCATAAAATATTTCTCACCTTTCAACTTCTTTGTTCTAGTTGGTCCAACTAGATCAATTTGCACAATTTCCAGTAGTTTTGTTGTGGAGTATTCCTTTGACTTGAAATTGGTATTGGTTTGCTTTCCTTGTTGACAATGCTTGCATAAAGTGTTGTTTGGCTTCATGATCTGGGGAATTTCTCTCACTGCTTCCTTTTTGTTGACCTTGACAATATTATCAAAATTTATGTGACCTATTCTTTTGTGCCATAGGCAAATTTCATCTTCCTTTCTTAAACAACACTTTTCCTTTCCAATTTCACTTAGTACATATATGTTTCTTGGATTTCTCATAGATGTCGCCACCATTGTACCTAAATCTGCTTTTCTTATCTCACATTTATGTGAATCAAACACAATTTTGTGACCTTGGTCACACATTTGACTTGCACTCAGAAGATTGTGTTTCATATCTTCCACTAGTAGAACATTTTCTACCTTGGTATCCTTGTTTCCAATCCTGATTGTGCCTCTTCCAATGATTATGGTTGAGTCATCATTTCCAAAATACACTGACCCATCTCTTTCTTTTATCAAGGTCAGAAACCTGTCCTTATCACCTATCATGTGCTTTGAACAACCATTGTCAACATACCAACCATGTTTCTTGTGTTGATATTGTAGAGCGAGTGTGCATTCTTTATTGTTGTACTGATTCGGCTTCCTTATCCATATTATTTGGGGTTCATGCATGTAACTATTATTGTTATGATGTGATTCTCTTGGAGGAATTTTCATTCTACAATATTTTTCCATGTTTCCAAAGTTGTTGCACTTGTAGCATTTTGTTTCAGTAATAAAGGATTCAAACATGTAGCTTTTGCTCTATGTCTCATTAGGCCTTCTTGAATAACCATTTCATGCATAAGTTTCACGGTTTTCTTTGTTTATGTTATTTTCTCTGCAATTTACAACCTTGTGTCCAAAATTGTTGCATGAACAACATAATCCAAGGAATATAGTTTGATACCTGGGAGTTGTAGATATTCTAAAATGAGTTACTCTTTTGAACCCTTCTTCTTCTAGAGGCCTTCTTGTTTCTGACTATTGTTGATTTTAAAATATGAATCTTCTGGGTGGTGGAGTGTCTTTGTGATCTTCCTTGTGAAACTTCTTGTCTTCTTTCTTCTCAGGAGATCCTCTGACTGTCTCTGCGTAGCTTATTGGTTTTGTTTCTTTATATGTTGTTTTGGATCTTGATTCATTTTCTGTCTGGTTGTATCCTAGTCTAGACTTGTCATGATGTGACCTTTGACTACTAATAATATCATCCAAATCTTTAGAGTTGTTCTTCATGTTTTTCTTTTGAAGGTATTTTCTCAATGTGACAGTCTCTAATTCCAAATTTCCAAGGATCCTATCTCTTTCTTATAATTTTTCTATGAGTGCTTCTTCAATTCTATTCTCGTCTTCTACTTGGATTTTTAGTTTAGTGATCATTTGTTCTAGTTCTTCGGAGTTGGAATTCTGAACTCCCTCTTTTCCTTTTAGTTCTACCTGAAGTAACTTGTTTTTCTTATTTTCCCTTTTTATAACTTCTATGGCACTCAACAATTATTCTTTGTAGACAACTTATACCTCTCCATATTCTTCTTCGGATCCTTCTTCATCGAAATCTTCTACTAACATGAATAGGACCCTTTATGTATCACTATCATTGACTTCATCTTCATCTGATGAGGAACTATCTTCTTTGGTGCAAAGGCTTTTCTTGAAACATTTATTTTTGGTTCTTTCGCCTTTGTATATTTGTTTACTCTTAGATTCATCTTCTTTATTTATTTTCTTTTACTTATGGGTAAATTTATTAGCAAAATGATCAATACCATCACAATTAAAACAAATCAACGGAAGCTTATCTCTATATGTGTTGGTTCACTTTTTTAGCCTTCGGACGAAGTTGGCTACTTCTTCATCCTATTCTAAGATATCATTGTTGCTACTATCTGACTTTGCCTTTTTATTTCTCTTTTGCTTTGTCTTCTTAGATGCTTTGAATGTTTCTTCCTTTGTGACCAAATTGTCTTGCTCAGTTCTCATCTCATAAGCTGTAAGTTTCCCATGCAAATCATTCATGGTCAGTGTATCTAGATCCTCTCTCTCTCTTCTATCATTGAAATATTTGAATCAAATATTATTGGTAGGGATCTCAATACCTGTTTGACAACGACCTATTCATTTACCTTGTCTCACATACCTTTGATATTATTTACTACTTCATCAACTTGTAGAAAGTAGGCAACTATGTTTTCATATTCATTCATCTTCAATTGTTTGAAGTTTGCTCTGAATATTTGAATTTTAGATTCCTTGACTTTCTCATATCCTTCGTATATATTATTCAGTTTGACCCAGATGTCTTTTGCAGAATCACAGTACATAACTTTGGTGTATATTGATTTAATCAAACCATTCAGGAGTGCACTTGGATCTTGAATTGTTTTCTTCAAGTTTCTTTCCATATTTCTATGTTGGAGGATTGGTTGGTGTTCTGTATCCATCTACTATTGATCACCAAACATCAAATCGTAGTGTTTGTATGTGTGTCTTCATTCTTCTGCTCTGGAAAGCATAATCTTCCCCATCAAACTATGGTATCCCAATCTTAGAGTAATCCATGATCTCCTTCGAGTGGCTAAACTATCTCTTGAAGGACCTGCTCTGATACCAATTGTTGGATTACTAAGAGGGGGGGTGAATCAGTAATAGATATTTTTAATCCTTTTTAACCATAGTATATAAGCTTTGTTAACTTTATGATCAATTTATCAATATCATTCAATAAGTGCAGAATAAATAAACCATGAACAATGAGAAATCATACACATACATAGTACACCAGTATTTTTACATGGAAACCCAATGCGGGATAAAACCACAGAATGTTTTTTATTATATGTATTTAAGAAGTACATCCATTGGAAGCACCAATTTCTTTTGTTCTCCAGTTGCAACTCGAAGGAGGCTCCAACCCCCTATATTTTCAGGCTACAACTTGAGGGAAGCTCCAACTCCCCAATTCACTAGCTCCAACCATAAGGAGGTTACAACCCCGTATGTTCTTTAGATACAATCAAAAGGTGGCTACAACCACCTATCCTTTCCCTGTCCAACAACCCTGAAATATAAGTGTCAAACAACTGATGAAATTATTGTCACTCTGTCACTGTGAAATATTCCACTGTAAACTTGTACCAATATGTACCAACAACCTGTAGTCAACCTGTACCAATAACCTATACCAACATGTACCAACAAACTATACCAATAATCTCCTCAACGGATCAGATCTGATAACATAGATCCCATACCTAATATCATAAGAATATAACTCAAGCCATGTGCAACTATGTCTCTCTAGTCATGTGCCATACATATGTAAACAATCATAATCATGTATAATAAACCCTCATATCAACCAAGCATCAAACCCTCGATTTTATGCATCCTCAAACTGTACCAACAACTTTTGCAACACACTTCAACCAAAAGCCCTCAACAATGTGCCAAGAAATACAAGATATGCCTCAACAATCAACCCAACAAGATATACAAATGATAAATACCAAACATATCAGCATTGTATCTCTGTAGATCTATCTCATATAGTATGTACCATACAACCAACAACCTATATAGGGAAAATCCTCAATCTCCCATAACCATATCTCATGCAAACAACAACATCCAACTACACATAAGCATATATCATACCTTTTTTATCTTGTAGCTTGATATGTCATACCTGAACACTGTCACACCTCCAGTAACCTCTGCTCAACCTCTGCAACCTGAACCATGTCTCAACCCTCAGTTCTGGTAGTTCCTCGTCTGATGCAGGTGAGGCATCAAGCGGGGCCTCGCGCGACGTGCTCTACTCAACTTGGGAGGATGCCTCACCAGACGTCTACTAGGTGACCAACATGGATGACCCTAACTAGGGTTTTTCGCAATCTTTTTTCTCTCCACTACGGCCATGAAACCTTGTCATCACTCTACCTTTGCTTCCTCAGACTTGTGCAACTTTAGATGTATCAATAAGTACCTGCAATAAAACTTTCACAATAATATATATTCAATGTGCTCAATACGTGATAATGAGAGACCCTTTCTCTCTCATTATACTCTCCAAGTAGCTTCCTTTAGGGGTTATCTTCTAACTATTTTACCCAACTTCCTTCTTTTAGGGATAACCCACTTTCAACTACTTTACCCACTTGCAACCACTTTACCATAAATAGTAAACTCACCACTTCTTCTTGCAACTAATTTATTTTTAATTATTTTTTTATTGCAACAACTTAACCCATGATTAACTCCTAGTTACAACCACTTTGACTCGTAAACTTCTTCTAGAAGCTTCTAGAATAATTGACTTCTTTGACCTTCTAGGGGCTTCTAGATAACTCATGAAGGTTTTCCAACTTCACTAAGCCATATCTCCTCAACCGTGAGGAACTATGTGACGTACCACATATCATCGAAAATGGCATGACATGTACAATCTAACTATGATAGTATTTCCTGCAAATTCATTGATATCTATTACATTATTCCTTATATAAACATGGGGTCCCTATCCACACTGTTGAGGCTACCAAAATTTTCTATTAGACTTTATTCAAGGGTTGACATCAATGAAAACCAACCCAATTAATCAACAATCTCCCCCTTTGGCATTCATGGCAACACTCTAGTGCAATATTGAAGTCATGATTCTCATGCTCCCCCTATGACCATCGATCCCCCTAGAATCATGCCTATGTCCTTTCTCTCCATGCATATGATCATTTCTCCCCTGGAATCATGCCTTTATGCTTTCTCTTCATGTATTTTATGAATTATCTCCCCTTTGACATCAATGGAAAAGGTAAATTCATGTCGGGGTTGCTCCGCCTAACTGAACTCTCCTTGGGGTGGCTCCCCCTATCTAATTTTTCCTCTTCACGGTGCTTCCTCGTATAAATATATGACATATAAGTAAAGCATCCAAAAGTCATTATGGAGCATAAACTATTCTGAGTTTTTGGCGAAGATACTCAAAACCTTCCCTTGGAAGTCATTTTGTAAAGATATTTACAATTTGTTCTTTGGTCCCAACATATTAAACTCGAATGTTCTTCTCTGCAACATGTTCCTATATAAAATGAAACTTGATCAGAATATGTTTTTTCATGGAGTGCATCACTGGATTCTTTGAGATACTGATGGCACTTGTGTTATCACAAAATATCGGAATGGGCTCATCATACTCAACATGTATGTATTTCAATGTTTGTTTCATCCATAGGACCTGTGTGCAACATGTTGTTGTTACAATATACTCTGCTTCGGCTATAGACAATGATATTGATGACTTTTTCTTGCTTATCCAAGATACCAAACACTCACTCAAGTAGAAAGTTGTTCCACTTGTACTTCTTTGATTATCAAAGCAACCTGCCCAATCTGCATCTGTGTGGACAATAAGTTATAGATCAGTCCCTTTTGGATACCATAATCCAAAATTTTATGTACCCTTGAGATATTTCAATATCCTCTTTACTGCTAAAACATGTGATTCCTTTGGGGTTGCTTGAAATCGTGCCACCTATCCAACTGCTTGCATTACATATGTTCTGGATGTTGCCACGTAATTTAAGATTCCAATCATTGACTTGTATTGCTTCTAATATGTAGCCTTTGAATCATCATCTTTACTTAACTTACAATTGGTTTGCATAGTAGTATTGACTGGTTTTCAATCTTCCATTTCTAGCTTCTTTAACATTTCTCTAATATGCTTGGTTTGAGAGATAAAAATTACTTGGTTGCTTTGACATATCTGAACACCCAAAAAGAAAGATAATTCTCCAAGTAATGACATTTCAAACTCATCCTGCATATCCTTTGCAAATTTTTGGCTCATCCTTTCATCATCACTTCCAAAGATAATATCATCAACATAAACTTCAATTAACAAAATACAATCTTGATTTACCTTTATGTAGAGGTTGCTGTATGCATTCCCTTTCCTAAACCCTTTCTACTGTAATTATCTATCCAGTTTAGAATACCATGCTCTGGGGGCCTAATTGAGACCATACAAGTCCTTCTTCAACCTACAAACATAATTTTCATTCTCTGGCAATTGAAATCCTTCTGGTTGCTCAATGTAGACTTCTTCCTCTAGATCTTTGTTTAGGAAGGTTAATTTCACATTCATCTGATACACTTTAATATTCTTGGAGCATGCATAAGTGAGGATCAATTTGATTTCTTCCATTATGGAAACTGGGGAAAATGTCTTTTCAAAATATATACCTTCAACATAAGTGTATCCTTTACATACCAATCTTGCTTTGTTCCTGGTAACCTGTCCATATTCATTCAATTTTTTTCTGAAGACCCACTTTCTATCGATCACATTCGTGTTCCTTGGCCTTGGAACCAGTTCCCAAGTGTCATTCTTCTCTATCTAATCTAACTCTTCATCCATGGATTTGATCCATAATTCATCCTTGTTGGCTTCTTCAAAACTGCTTGTCTCAATTGTAGATAGTAGTGCTAGGTGCAGTTGTTCTGGTGAATGAATTCTTCTTCTAGTTTCAACTCATGCATCTTTATTCCCGATAATCTAGTCTGATAGATGATTCTTTTGTATTCATTTGCTAGGTGTCTTTGGAGCAACTTGAATATCTTGATGTTCTTTCTCTTCTTTTGACTACACTTCTACATATTCCTCTTCCTTTACTTCTTCTTCGTGAAGATGTTCCTATGAGTCATTTCCTTCTTATTTTATCCTTTGTCCACTTGTCTCATCAAACATCATATTGATGCTTTCCACAATTTTGGTGAGCCTTAGATTGAAGCATTTGTATGCTTTCCTTGTGCTAGAGTGCCTAACAAGTATGCATTTGTCCACACCAGAATCAAACTTTCACATTCTGCCATCTTTTCTTTTGATGTAGCATTTTCTTTCAAAAACTATGAAATGCTTCGCATTCATTGGTATTCCTTTCCATAGATCATAAGAATTTGTATCATTGTTTTTTATGAGCATTCCTTTGTTTTGAATGTGAACTGATGTATGCACTGCATGTACCCAAAAGACGATTTTCAACTTAGAATCCATTAACATAGTTCGAGCCATTTCATGTATTGTCATGTTTTTCCTTTCGACGACTCCATTTTGTTGTGGTGTCCTAGCAATGGAGAATCGCCTTTTTATCCCATGCTTACTGCAGAAGTCCATAAATTCCTTTGAAGTAAACTCTCCTCCATTGTCCGATCTCAAGCATTTGATTTTCGAATCTATTTCATTTTCAACCATCTCCTTGTACATATTAAAGTTCTCGAATGCCTCTGAATTCTTCCTGAGAAAACAAACTGCAGTCATTCTTGTATAATCATTAACCAATAACATAAAATATTTTTCACCTTTCAACCCCTTTGTTCTAGTTGGTCCAACTAGATCAGTATACACAATTTCCAACAGTTTTGTTGTGGAGTATTTCTTTGACTTGAAATTGGTCTTGGTTTGCTTTCCTTGTTGACAATGCTTGCATAAAGTGTTGGTTGGCTTCATGATCTGGGGAATTTCTCTCATTGCTTCCTTTTTGATGACCTTGAAAAGATTATCAAAATTTATGTAACCCATTCTTCTGTGCCATAGCCAAGCTTCATCTTCCTTTCCTAAAAAACACTTTTCCTTTCCAATTTCACTTAGTACATATATGTTGATTGGAGTTCTCACAGCTTTCGTCACCACTCTACTTGGATATTTTTTTCTTATCTCACATTTATGTGAATCAAACACAAGTTTGTGACATTGGTCACACATTTGAATTACACTCAGAATATTGTGTTTCATATATTCCACTAGTAGAACATTTTCTTCCTTGGTATCCTTATTTCCAATCCTGGTTGTGCCTCTTTCAATGATTTTGGCTGAGTCGTCATTTCTAAAAGAGACCAGCCCATCTATTTCCTTTCTCAAGGTTAGAAACCTGTCCTTATCACTTGTCATGCGCTTTGAACAACCATTCTCAACATACCAACCACGTTTCTTGTGTTGAGACTGTAGATTGAGTGTGAATTCTTCATTGTTGTATTGATTATGCTTCCTTATCCATATTCTTTGAGGTCCATGTATGTAAGTGTTGTTGTTATGTTTTCATTCTTTTGGAGGAACTTTCATTGTACAATCTTTGTCCATGTGTCCAAAGTTGTTGCACTTGTAGCATTTTGTTTCAGTACTAAAGAATTCAAACTTGTTGTAGCTTCTACTCTTTGTTTCACTAGGCCTTATTGAATAACCATTTCATGCATAACTTTCATGGTTGTCTTTGTTCCTCTTATTTGGTCTTCAATTTAATCCCTTATGTCCAAAATTGCTACATGAATAACATAATCCAAGGAAGATAGTTTGATACCTGGGAGTTGTAGATATTCTAGTATGAGTTACTCTTCTGAGCCCTTCTTCTTCTTGAGACATTCTTGTTTCTAATTCTTTTTTATTCTAAAATTTGAATCTTCTGGGTGGTGGAGTGTCTCTATGATCTTCCTTGTGAAGCTTCTTGTCTTCTTTCTTCTCAGGAGATCCTCTGACTGTATTTGCGTAGCTTCTTGGTTTTGTTTCTTGATCTCTTGTTTTGGAGCTTGATTTATTTTCTATCTGATTGTATCATAGTCCAAACTTGTCATGATGTGGCCTTTGACTGCTAATAATCTCATCCAGAACATTAGATTTGTTCTACATGTTTTTCTTTTGAATATCTTTTCTAAATGTGACGATCTTTGCTTCCAAATTTCCAATGATCTTGTCTCTTTCTTCTAATTGTTCTTTGAGTTCTTCTTCAATTCTCTTGTCTTCCTCTACTTGGATTTTTAATTTAGTGATCATTTGTTCTAGTTCTTCAGATTTGGAATTCTGAACTCCCTCTTTTCCTTTTAGTTATGCCTGAAGTAACTTGTTTTTCTTCTTTTCCCTTTTTATAACTTCTATGGCACTCACCAATTCTTCTTTGTAGTCAACTTTTGCCTCTTCATATTCTTCTTTAGATCCTTGTTCATAGGAATCTTCTACTGCCATGAATAAGACCCTTTATGTATCACTATCGCTAACTTCATCTTTGTCTGATAAGGAACTGTCTTTTTTGGTGCAAAGGCTTTTCTTGAAACTTTTCTTTTTGGTTATTTTCCTTTGTATATTTGTTTACTCTTAGAGTCATCTTCTTCATTTCTTTTATTTTTCTTATGGGGACATTTATTAGCAAAATGACCAATACCATCACAATTAAAAAAAATCAACGGAAGCTTACCTCTATATTTTTCGGTTCCCTTTTTCAACCTTCTGACAAAGTTGGTTACTTCTTCATCGTCTTCTAAGATATCATTGTTGCTACTATCTTAATTTTCCTTTTGCTTGATATTTTTCTTTATACTCTTAGATTATTTGAATGTTGCTTCATTTGTGACCGGATTGTCTTGCTCTGTTCTCATCTCATAAGTTGTAAGTGTCCCATCCAACTCATCCATGGTTAGTGTAGCTATATCCTCTCTCTCTCTTCTAGTGTTGAAATATTTGAATCAAATCTCATTGGTAGGGATATCAATACCTTTTTCACAACGACCCGTTCATTTATCTCATCTCACATACCTTTGATGTTGTTTACTACTTCATCGACTCGTAGAAAGTAGGGAGCTATTTTTTCATCTTCATTCATCTCCAATTGTTCGAACTTTGCTCTGAATATTTGAAGTTTAGCTTCCTTGAATTTCTCATCTCCTTCGTATATATTCTTCAGTTTGACCCAGATGTCTTTTGCGGAATCACAATACATAACTTTAGTGTATATTGATTTAGTCAAACCATTCAGGAGTGCACTTGTGGTTCTTGAATTATTGTCTTCAAGTTTCTTTTCATCTTTATATGTTGCAGGAATGGTTGGTGCTTTATATCCATCTACTATTGATCTCCAAACATCAAATCCTAGTACATGTATGTGTATCTTCATTCTTCTGCTTCAGAAGGCATAATCTTCCCCATCAAACTGTGGTATCCCAATATTAGAGAAATCCATGATCTCCTTCCAGTGGCTAAACTATATCTTGAAGGACATGCTCTGATACCAATTGTTGGATTACTAAGAGGGGGGGTGAATCAGTAATAGAGGTTTTTAATCATTTTTAACCACAGTACATAAGTATTGTTAAATTTATGATCAATTTATGAATATCATTCAACAAGGGCAGAATAAATAAACCATGAACAATGAGTAATCATACACATACATAGTACACTAGTATTTTTATGTGGAAACCCAATGTGGGAGAAAACCACAGAATGTTTTTTCTTATATGTCTTTAAGAAGTAGATTCTTTGGAAGCACCAACTTCCTTTGTTCTCCAGTTGCAACTGGAAGGAGGATCCAATCCCCTATATTTTCAGCCTACAACCTGAGGGAAGCTCCAACTCCCCAATTCTCTGGCTCCAACCAAAAGGAGGATACAACCCCCTATGTTCTTCGGCTACAACCACCTATCCTTTCCCCATCCAACCACCCTAAAATATAAGTGTCAAACAACTTATGAAACAACTGTCACTGTGAAATTTGCCATTGTAAACTTGTATCAATGTGTACCAACAACCTATAGTCAACATGTACCAATAACCTGTAATCAACCTATACCTATAACATGTACCAATAATCTCCTCAACAAATCAGATCTAATAACATAGATCCCATACCTAATATCACAAGAATATAACTCAAACCATGTGCAACTTTGTCTTTCTAGTCCTGTGCCATACATATGCAAACAATCATAATCATGTATAATAAACTCTCATATCAACTAGACATCAAACCCTCATATCAACCAGACATCAAACCCTCATTGTTATGCATCCTCAAACTGTACCAACAACTTCAGCAATACACTTCAACCATATACCAACAAATACAAGATATGTCTCAGTAATCAACCCAACAAGATGTACCAATGATAAATACCAAACATATCATCATTGTATCTCTGTAGATTTGTCTCATACAGTATGTACCATACAACCAATAGCCTCTCTAAGGAAAATCCTCAATCTCCCATAACCATATCTCATGCAAATAACAACATCCAACTACACATAAGAATATATCATACCTTTTTTATCATGTAGCTTGATACGTCGTACTTGAACACTATCACACCTCTGGTAACCTCTACTCAGCCTCTACAACCTTAACCATTCCTCAACCCTCAGTTCTAGTAGTGGCTTGCATGACGCAGGTGAGGTGTCAAGCGGGGCCTCGCATGACAGGATCTACTCAACCCGCGGGGGTGCCTCGCAGGACGTCTATTGGGTGACCTGCAGGGATGACCCTAACTAGGTTTTTTCGTGATATTTTTTCTCTCCCCTACAGCCACAAAACCTTGTCGTCACTCTACCTTCACTTCCTCAGACTTACGCAACTTTAGATGTATCAATAAGTACCTACAATAAACCTTTCACAATAATAGATATTCAATGTGCTCAACAGGTGCTAATGATAGACTCATGCTCTCTTATTTATACTCTCCAATTAGCTTCCTTTAGGGGTTATCTTCTAACTGTTTTACCCAACTTCCTTCTTTTAAGGCTAACCCACTTTCAACTACTTTACCCACTTGCAACCACTTTACCATAAATATTAAACTCACCACTTCTTGTTGCAACTAATTTATCTTTAATTATTTTCTTATTGCGACAACTTAACCCATGATTAACTCCCAGTTACAACCACTTTCACTAATAAATTTCTTCTAGGAGCTTCTAGAATAATTGACTTCTTTGACCTTCTAGGGGCTTCTAGATAACTCATGAGGGTTATCCAACTTCACTAAGCCATATCTCCTCAACTGTGAGGAACTATGTGACGTACCACATATCACCAGAAACGGCACTACATGTATTATCTAACTATGATAGTATTTCCTGCAAGGTCATTGATCTCCATTACGTTATTCCTTAGATAAACATGGGATCCTTATCCACACTGCTGGGGATACTGAAATTTTCTTCCAGACTTGCTTCAAGGGTTGACATCAATGACAACCAACCCAATTAATCAACAACATGAGCTTCATCATGGCATAGATCACTTGGCATAAACTCACTTTGATTACACATGGATTATTACTTGGATAGCATGGAGCATGGTATTACCTCGACCACAACTCTAGAGGAATTTTCACAACTCCAAAGGCATATTTACAAC
>ML832029.1:41055-66597 GCA_009831015.1 Picea engelmannii | reverse complement strand
AGAGGCGCAGAGGGTTGTTCAAAAAAGCTCAAGAGTTATCGATTCTATGTGAAGCAGATGTAGCCCTCGTCGTTTTTTCTTCGACTGGGAAGCTGTACGACTACTCGAGCTCCAGGTACTCATTAAAACATTACTCCCATGTTCTTTCTTCTTCTGGTTCGAATTCATAGTCTCCATAAAGAATAAAGAAACACAGATAAAGCTGCTTGTATTTCGTTGGACATGTTTTCTTCAAACCGTTATTTAGACGTTCCAGGTATAGCAGACTCTAGTAGAAATACAAGTTTAGGCTTAATAGTGGTACGTGCGTTGAAACAATAGGGCTGCTAGTAAACTCAGGTTAAGGCTTAATAGTATGTGCGATGAAACAATAGCGCTGGGAGTAACCTCAGTTCTCCACATTCATCTGATATCCCGGCACAGAAGGACTACGTTGAGGATCTGGATTCTGATTTATATTGGGTAATCTCTTCGTAGTACTTATGCATCTGAATTGATTCAAGGACTAAGACCAAGGGAAATCTTGAATGGAAATTTATCGTACCCATAAATCCAATTTTAATATAGAATCGGTGGCTACGTTTTTAAAGATCTTTTGAATCTTTGCAGAGAGAAAAGCAAGATGATTCTTTATTCTGATTTATACTGGGTAATCTCTTGGCAGTACTTACGCATCTGAGTTGATTCACTAAGACCAAGAAAAATATTTAACAGAAATTTATCATACCCATAAATCCAATTTTAACATAGAATCTTTGCTGAGATAAAAATAAGGTGATATAGTCATGGGTTTGATATTGTCCATTAAAAATAAATTTAACAGTGCAGTATCAAATGCAATATATTAATATACGACTCCAAAATTCAGTGTATATTGAGTGTAATGAGTTTAATGTTGTATATTGAGTTTATTTTTAATAATAAAATAAAATAAAAATCATGTGGGCGAGCATTTTATAGATCTCTGCATTTTATGGTTTATAATAAGAAAATTATAAAACTTACATTTATAAATTTGATGATATTTCTATCACGGCTCAAGGCTTAATAATACCAGCATTTTATCATTTTATAGATCTATGCATTTTGTGGTTTATGATAAAAAAATTATAAAACTTATTAAGCCGAAAGGTCTATAATTATTGATAATGGGCAGAATTAATCATCTTTTAATCTAAAATTCTAATATGATGGCTAACAATTAAAGATGCTGAAATATTCTTAGTTGTCCTCCCAAATCAATGAATGTGATTTACTCTTCATAATCTCTTTGTATTTTTGTTAACGTGTTTATTTTTCAACATTTCCCTAATCATATTAAGAAATTATTATAACACTATATGATTTCCACGTTTAAATGATTAACATTTAACGTTTAACATTACCACTTTTGGACTATTAACCATGAATTTCCTCACCTGTCCCTGCGTTTTCCTCAGGCGTTTTAGTGGTCTGCGCGTTTTATATCACGTTTGGATTATTAACCACGAATTTCCTCACCTATCCCTGCGTTTTCCTCAAGCTATTCATATGCCGTGTGCGAGTTTCATATGCCTTTCGACGTTCATCAGTCACAATTATTCTTAGTCGTCCTCCAAAATCAATGATTCACACTTATTGTTGATAACTTCCTTGCATTTATGAATGTATCACTTAACGTGTTTACTTTTTAACATTTACCTAATCATATTAAAAAATTACTGTAACATCATATGATTGCCACCTTTAAATAATTAACCTTTGAGATTACCACGTTTATTAGACAAGCCATGTTTCCATGCTTCAACTATCCGCCCGTTTCCTCTACCTCAAATTTCCTCAAATTTGTATATATATTTTGATAATATTATAAAACATATTTAATATAATTATTATCATTTATTTTAGTGTTACTCAATTTACTTAATAAATAATGTATGTATGAGTGTATGCACCTCATTCTTGATTCATCATTGTTTTATTGTTTTTAAATACTTATATGTATGAGTGCATGCACTTCATTCTTGATCCATGATTCATTATTGTTTTCAAAATAAGTATATGGATGTTTTTTTCTTTTTTCTTTTTTAGGTTATTTAGTTAATTGATCATTGTTTTATTGTTTTTAAATACTTACATGTATGAGTGCATGCACTCATTCTTGATCCATGATTCATCATTATTTTCAAAATAAGTATATGGATGTTTTTTTTTTTAGTTATTTAGTTAATTGATAAAGTAAATTTTTTTAATGTATAGAGATTCTTTTGGAGGTATTATGGTTCTAACAATGAGACAAAACAAAATATGGCAAATAAATACCTTAAACCATTTTGATGCACATTGTATTGATATTAACTTCCTTGCATTTATGAATGTATCACTTAAAGTGTTTACTTTTTAACATTTACCTAATCATATTAAAAAATTACTGTAACATCATATGATTGCCACGTTTAAATAATTAACCTTTGAGATTACCAAGTTTATTAGACAAGCCACGTTTCCATGCTTCAACTATCCGCCTGTTTCCTCTACCTCAAATTTCCTCAAATTTGTATATATATTTTGATAATATTATAAAACATATTTAATATAATTATTATCATTTAATTTAGTGTTACTCAATTTACTTAATAAATAATGTATGTATGAGTGTATGCACCTCATTCTTGATTCATCATTGTTTTATTGTTTTTAAATACTTATATGTATGAGTGCATGCACTTCATTCTTGATCCATGATTCATCATTGTTTTCAAAATAAGTATATGGATGTTTTTTTCTTTTTTCTTTTTTAGGTTATTTAGTTAATTGATCATTGTTTTATTGTTTTTAAATACTTATATGTATGAGTGCATGCACTTCATTCTTGATCCATGATTCATCATTATTTTCAAAATAAGTATATGGATGTTTTTTTTTTTAGTTATTTAGTTAAACTTCATTCTTATCCATGATTCATCATTATTTTCAAAATAAGTATATGGATGTTTTTTTTTTAGTCATTTAGTTAATTGATAAAGTAATTTTTTTTAATGTATAGAGATTTTTTTGGAGGTATTATGGTTCTAACAATGACACAAAACAAAATATGGCAAATAAATACCTTAAACCATTTTGATGCACATTGTATTGATATGAATTTATAGCACATGGATTAACGAGATCTAAGTCTAGATATTATGATGGGGACCTACTAGGTCCAAATCCCAGAGACAAAGTTATAATAACTTTGTAGTCGACTCCAACACTCGAGCCATCTAAAATTCTTCAACCCAAAGTCGTGTCTTAATAGAGTGATTAACTCTCCGTTACGCACCAGTCTCCAATCAATTTCAGATAGGGCGCTTCCTTTGGCTTGGCACTAAGCCCTTTCTCCCACACAACCGAGTGTTAAATCCTCCAGAAGACCATGGGAAAATCAACAGTGGTCTAATCAGACCGTTGGAGAGTAAGGTATCAGAGTTAAGTGCTCCGATGAATTGGAGTTGGGTGCTCCTACGAGTTGGAATCAACTGCTTCGATGGTCGAAGTTAAGAGTTTCGATAGGATCAAAATTAAGCGCTTCGATGGGAACGAGTCTGAAAACACCAGGTCATCGAAATTGAGTTGTGACAGGGAATTTCTATATGATGTGGGTCTAATCCACGATCAATCTCGATCGTTGTCTCTCCCTTCTGATGGACGGTTGGATCGTCATCATCGGAGTATTGGCATCGGGGTGTCGAAGGCACCCAACATGGCGAAGGTCTGATGGTTGATTTCGACATGAAATCACTTTGAATCAAGAACGACCATCGATCTGTCAAGGCTTCGTTCGAAATCTAATCTCAATCTTTCATTCAAATAAAAACAAAAATACACAGAAAATTTCAATGGCTACCATTCCCATTCGGCCTTGGGAACGACTCTATACTAGATCCATTACGCTGCGAAATCAAAGCTTTGTTGCCCGATTGAAACAAATTCAAATAGAATTCAATTGCACACACAAAACAAACTACATTGACACACAAATCTAGGGTTTTTTTCTTTTTATTTTTTTGAGAGGAATAGATTGATACAACCATATTAGCTATGTTCCTCTTTGGTCTCTCAACCTCTCCACACCACTCAGAACCCTAATATCTTAACACTTTCTAGCCCCCTCTTCATTACAAAAACCCGATACATCTAAGAGCTCTCAAGTAGCTTACAAACCAACCTATCCCAAGCTATCTCAACAAATTTCAAATATGCAAATTTTGTTCCTAGAACTAGTAACCTCTAGACACCTACTCAAACTACTCAATCTAGAATATCTTCTAAAGATATCTCATACAACTATTACAAATGAAAATAGAAAACATGAGGAAACCAACTACCTTGGTAAATATTTGTGACCTTTGGGTCAAACTCAAAATTAATTGGTTGATGCTCATGCATTAGACTCCCAATGAACAAAATATTCATGGACTCATTTCCATGAGGTCTTCAATTTTTTTTCCATGCTTTTGGATCTATTCAACAATCATCCAAGTTGCATCTTCTGTTGGAAGATCTCTCCATTATGGTTTTCTTGACAATCCTTTGATCAATAATCTTCTCTATTTGCAACTGTTTTGTTGTAGGTAATTGCTTCATCCATTGAACTTCCTCTTGAGCATTCTCATCCTTTGCTTCAGGTTCTTTATAAGGATATAAATCCGCAACATTGAATATTAGTGAAATTTCGATATCAGATGGTAAATCAATATCATCGGCATTAGTTAAAAAATTCCTTGGAATTTTAAAGGGTCCTATCTTCTTCATTTTTAATTTCTTATATATTCTTTTCTTAGTAATCTCTCTCTCTTCAAATGTGCCAAAACCTGATCTCCAACTTCAAAATCAACTTACCTTCTCTTCAGATCTGCTCTTTGTTTGTACCTCTAATTGTTATCATGTAATTGCCCCTTGACATGTTCATGCAACATTTGCATTTCTATAGCAAAATCATCTGCATCAACACTCCTCGTTTCTTCTTTTCCCAGATCTCTAAGTTCATAAATGCCTCTTGGGTGCATACCATAGACGATTTGAAATTGACTTTTCCATGTACTTCTATTAGGTGAGTCGTTGTAAGCAAACTCAACTTGTGCAAGAACTTTATACCACTGACTTCTATGCTCACTTACCAAGATCCTCAGTAAGTTTCACAAGCTCATGTTCACCACTTCTGTCTACCCATCAGTTTGTGGGTGATAGGATGAGCTAAATGAAAGGTTTGCTTCAAGATTTTTCCACAATATGCTCCAGAAATGTCCAACAAATTTAGTGTCTTTATCTAAAACTTTACTTCTAGGCAATCCATGCAATATTACAATTTATCTGAAAAACAAATTAGCAATATGGGTTGCATCACTGGTCTTATAACAAGGTACAAAATGTGCCATCTTTGAGAATCTATCAACAATGACAAAGATTGAATCATTCCACCTCTAAATCATAAGTAAACCCAAAACAAAATCCATGATTATGGCATTCCATGGTCTACTTGGTATGGGCAATGGCCCTAGAGGGAAGCGATATAGTTTGAGGGAATGCAATGCAGAGATGGGGATACACTTCCTTGGATTGTGCACGTTGTGGGGAATGAGATCTTGTTGGTTGAAATTACTATAGGAATTAACGAATTATGAATGTTGTTGCAGCTTGAATTCTTGGAGTTGTGTCTTTGAGACTTCCTAGCTGGTCTATGTTGGAGCCCTAGAGGGAAGTGGTACAACCTAAGGGACTGTGGTGCAGTGAAGCGAGTACATTCTTTGGGATGTGTAGACTAGGGGGATGTGAGATTGCAGGTTAGAATTGTTGCAAGAGTTACTGAAGTGTGTACTCATGAAGGTATGGTTTGGGGCTAGAGTGCCTATGAGTACATGTTTTGGGGCTTGAGATCTTGCGTTAATTTAGGTTGGAGAGACTATATGATGAATAAGGGTCGAAGATCCTAGTATTATAATATGTATGCACACTTGTATCGTGTTGTGCACTGAGGAAAATGCAAAATTAAGGGGGAGGCGATGTAATATCCTCAATTCTGATCACAATAATTATAATGTAATTGTGAAAATATTAATTATGTTGGTGAGATGATACGTTTGGGTGGGATTTCCCGTATGAATTGGTATGGACAAGGGAAAACATATGTAAAATGTACATTAAAACAATTAATAAAGATAAATTGTTGGTTGCGGCATGAGCGAGACGGTAATGACAAGGGGTTAAAGAGGGATCCAAGGGGTCACCCATTTATATTAATCCATGCCATTTTCATATTAAAGTTATTTCCTTTGAAGTATAAAGAGAGATATTAAAGTGATGTAAGAGTGGTAGGCGGGAAAGGTCAACTCACAAAATTTATGACAACATGGACCGAGTACAACCACGTTTTGGGAAATATGAGTCAATCTTGCTTGAGAAGAAAAATATATTCGAGTGCCTTTTTGGGGGAGTTTTTCATGTTGGTTTGGAGGAGCAAGAGGAGGGTTGAGTGCTGGAAAAAGAGCGCCAACCATGTTATGATTAAGGACAACCATTGTTTGGATGAGTATTATATTGAAAATGAGGCTATAAGCTTATAGTGAAGGTTGTATGCCTTTAAGTGGCATTTCCTATTGAAGAATTGGCTTAAGAACCTTGAGAAGATTGCTTTAAGAGTTCCTGGAGTCCCGAGCAATGACATTCCTAGCCAACTGATTGCAGTAGATCCCTGGAGGGAAGTAAGATTGATCCGGATTATGTTCAGAATGAAATGAAAGTAGAGAAATTACAATGAAATACTCATGAAAATTGCGAGAAATAGAGAAATACAACAATACTTGATTTCTATTAATGAAAGAATTGTAAAGAGAATGTAAAATACAGAGTGCAAGACTCGCTAGAGATGTGACGACTACGCTCATACGCAAGAAGGTTATTATGATGAGGCTCTGAAGACCTCTTTATGTTAAACAGGAATGCCAAAACCCTAGACATCCAAAAACCTAACCTTCGAAGATGAAACGCCAAAAGTCATGTGGGCCCCGTTTGGGTAAGGTAGTACATTAACTTCCCAGGGTCGTAAATTTTGCATACGATCTGCATTTTAGGTGCGTGATAGCCCGTTGGAAAGGTCTTTTCGAGAACTATGCATTACGCCGTCAAACTTTGGCTCCATTTACAATTTGGGTGTGGCGAGCCAAAATAACACTGTCTAGGGCCCCAAAATGACCTTGGAAGTACAACAAGATGTGTTGACATGAAAACATACAAAATAAGACAGTTGGATTAGGTGGGAGGCCACCAATATCCACATGGAAGATGTGTAAGGCTCCAGACAACCCCGAAAGTGTAGAACCCACAATTACAAAGAAGTACAAAAGAACTTGCTAAACAAAGAAATGGCAAAAGGAGCCAGTTGGAACAGGGGGGTGGCCACCAATATCCACCTATATCAATCCTCCCCCCTTAGGAAGCAATGGTCTCCATTACATTGAGTGCCTAGGGAAGAGGGTAAAGCATGTTTTGAATCTGAATCTTTGTGAGCTACGTGCTTTGTTGGAGAAGTTGTGTTGCTTGGTCTATGGAAGACTGTCACAAACCGATTGTTGGCAGGGTTGAATATGCTCCACCAACCTGTTGTCTCCAGGTTTGACGGGGCATTGTGTAGGCACCATTGTAGGTGAAGAAACAACATCTTCTTTCTCTTTGATAATCTTTTTTTGCTGGATACAAGGTGTTGAGGCTGCAGTGGTTGTAATGGTCCTCTGCGCATCATTTGAATAGATTGTGAAGAAGATGAATTTTGTAGTATGAGAGATTACCTTGCGGCACTGTTTTGGTGGAGTAGTAGTCGGAACTACCTCTGGTATATGATAGAGCTGACCTCCCAGAGTGATAATGACACTACGGGGTCTAGACTCATAGACAACATGACGTCTCCACATATATGGTTGGCCCAAAACCACATCACAAACATCAAGAGGGGAAACATCACACACTGCCTCATCTTTGAAGGGCTGGATGCCATAGGATAGGAAACACTGTTGGCTGACACAAAGATCTCATCCCTGGTGAAGCCACCCGATGTTGTATGGCTGCGGGTGTGGTGTTGTCGACAACCCCAATTTTTTGACGAAATTAGCTAAGATGAGGTTCTTCTCGTTGTCGTTATCAATAATGAAATGTAACAGGGTCCCCTGCACCCACATCTGTGAATGGAAGAGGTGCTCCCCCTCTTCAGGATCTACTGATTATTTTGGTTAAATTGTTGTGGTCGCGACAGTGGAAGTGGCGTCTGCGTCGATGATCTGTATGTTTTCAATATTTTCTGGATCGGATTCTGAATCAGGGATTGGTTCCATGTCTTTGACCTCGCCCACCATTGACTGTTTTGAGCAACATCCATCGATGTTGTGCCACGGGATTTTGTGGAAGTCACACCACTTCCCATTGTCATTCTTCGTCTTCCCTTTACCCTTTGTGTCCTGTGTCTTGGAATGGTTGCTTAGAGGCTGTTGGTTAGAGATGTCTTTACCATGCTTTGGTTGTTGCAGATTTGCAGACCCAAATTCCCATTTTTTTTGGTGCCTAAATTTCTGCTCGATTTTGACAACATATCGATAGGAAGCTCCCAATGATGAGATGTTTAGGAAATCCACTTCAATTTGGATGTACTTATGCAGAGCCCCATGGTATTTCAAAACCAGATGTTACTCGAAGCCCTTGATACCCAGCTTGGTGCGCAAGGTATTGAAAGTATTTGTGAACTTTGACACTGTTTGGATCTTCTCTTGTCGTAGTGTGGTCCATCTCATGTACTGGTCTTCATGGTTATCAACATGATAGTATTGTTCTTTGACCACATCCACAAAAAAATACCAAGTGGGCTTGGCCCCATATATTCCAGATTCATCTGTGGAACTTTGCTCCCAGTAAGTTTCCCACCAATGTTTGACATGGGGGAGAGCCTTGAGGAGTGCGAAGGTGATCTTTTCCTTGTCGGGAAATTTTTGAACAAACAAATAACCTTCTAATAGATTTAACCATTTTTCTAGGGCATCCACATCTATCTAACCTTCAAATATGGGAATATCAAAATTAACTTGTACCTTGAAGAGAGAGGTTCATCCAAAATGGTCACTTGATGAAGATGTGCATGTTGCTATCGACATGCGTTGAAGAATGTGTGAAGAATTATCCATCATTTCGTTCCTTTGTTGCGCGAGAGATTTCTCAAGCAAAAGGTTAATAGAATCTTATGCTCCATCGTTTTTATTTTTTTTCGCCATCAAGGGTTTCTTGGGCACGCGAGAGTGATTGTCCTCAAGAGACAGAAACTCGAGACCCAACTGGTTATACTCGGACCTCGTCGAGGACAATCCTGAAAAACGATCAAGAGCATCCTGCTCTGATACCACTGATCCGAATTATGTTCAGAATGAAATGAAAGTAGAGAAATTACAATACAAAGAAATACAACAATACTTGATTTCTATTAATGAAAGAGTTGTAAAGAGACTGTAAAAATACAGAGTGCAAGACTCGTTAGAATGGTGGCAGCTTTATCTCTGAGAAAATATGTGAGGGCTATGCTCATTCGAAAGAAGATGATTGCAATGAGGCTCTAAAGGCCTTTTTATGTTAAACAGGAATCCCAAAACCCTAGACATCCAAAACATAACCCCAGGAGATGAAACACCAAAAGTCATGTGGGCCCCATTTGGGTAAGTTAGTACATTAACTTCCCAGGGTCGTAACTTTTGCATAAGATCTTTTTTATAGGCATGTGATAGTCTGTTGGAAAGGTCTTTTCGAGAACTATGCATTACGCTGTCAAAATTTGACTCTGTTTAGAGTTTGACTGTGACGAGCCAAAATACCACTGTTTAGGGCCCTTAAATGGCCCTGGAAGTATAACAAGATGTGTTGACATGCAAATATACAAAATTAGCCAGTTGGATTAGGTGGGAGGCCACCAGTATCCACCTGGAAGATGTGTAGGGATCCAAACAGCCCTAGAAGTGTAGAACCCACAATTACAAAGAAGTACAAAAGAATGTGCTAAACAAAAAAAATGGCAAAAGGAGCTAGTTGGAATAGGTGGGTGGCCACCAATATCCACCTGGATCAGGGAAGGCCAGGGAGACTATGTGGCAGGAAACGATGATCCCATTCCTTGACTTGTGCAAGTTGTGGGGAAGGGAGCTAGTGGATTGGAATTGTTGTTGGAGTATAACCTAGGTTTTGGGATGTTGATTGTGGAGAGTGGATAGTCAAGAGGATCATACTTCCTTGTGGACTCATAGCCTCAACTCGAGGGTGTCCTTCTGTTGAGAGAAATGGAACAATAATGCATATGATTGGGAGGAACGTCCCCTGTACGTAGTCAGTTGATGCCTCGCAAACAGATAAGTGTTTTGTGTGATTTATTATGGTTAAATTCCATTGTGTAAATTCATATATGAATGCTCTGTGTGTGCTTTCTTGAACAATTTCATTCTGGTTTTTCGAAATGTTTTTAATTGCATGAATTAACTAGCATGTGCCTACTGTTGATTTTATTCTATAAAGATAATTTTTTAAGTGGGTTTAGCAGGAAGGGTTCTTTACATATTAACTCTCTCAACTTTCTTCAAAGACAACCAACAACCACATACAATTACTATTTATAGTACTATTGTTTTGAAGAGTAGCTTCCTCAATTCCCAACTCCATAGTTGAGTTTTTCTACATTTATTTTGCATATATTAGATTGTATCAATGTCCCCTCCATTACCCATTTCTCCACACAAATGTTCCAACTATAACAACAATCAAATTCAAGGCTTAGGTACTTATAAGAAGGAACTACTTCCAACTTTTCACCATTAAATGTGATGGCTTTGTCCTTATTGCAAGTAACAATTATCATTTACCTTTTTTACCTTAATTTTCATTTCAAARCAACTACAAWWTTTKTTTAAGGCATTGAKATGTCATTCGAGACTATTTGTGCTTTGCTCATAACAMMACATCATTTKCATAAATCAACAASAACAAAGAATAACCTACTATGTGTATTCCTCCTCTCCCATTCCTTCTTCCTCTTGAATTCAAGATGGAAGTTCAAAAATGTTTTACAAGACTAAAATGGATTGGATCTCCCTTTAATAAAATGTTAGCATGAGATGTGAATGCCATKTCAAATGTTAAATTTTAAGAGRGACAATSACAAVCATGCACATATAGAACAATAAAGACATTTAATATGGAAACTCGAATTAGAGAAAATCACACAAAATAATATTCATTATCCTTGACCAAGACTAGCCACTAAAGAGACTTTAGACTGTGATACACCTAACTTTTAAATAAGATTCACAACATGGACTACATAAAAGTTTCAAAAGTCTGAAATGGATTAAATCTCCCTTCAGTAAAATGTTAGATTAACATGTGGATGTCGTTGCCATTTCCAACATTTTGTTTTTTATTCATTGGAATTTCAAATTTTAACACAAGCATGTATATATAAATTAAACAAGAGATTTAGTTTGGACACTCAAATTAAGGGAGACTTAAAAACAACTTCATTATACTTGACCAAAAGTGACCTCTAAAATCACTTGACAATGAAATATACCTAATTTTTAAATAATAATATTAATAATAATAATGTAAAGTTGTCTTTTGAAAATAAGTTCAAGTTCAACATAGTAAAAAATATGATCTATAACTCTAAAATCAAGCCTCTTTTCATTATTGTAATAGTACACCTAATTTATGTGGCATCAAATCCTTTGAATTTGTACAAGATGGCTAAAGATATGAAACGATAGTGCCAATAATAAAATAAGCCTTTGATATATTAAAAATCAATGAATTAACTCTAAGATCAAGCGTCTTTTCATTCTTGTAGTGATACACCTAATTTATGAGGGATCAAATCCCTTGAATTTCTACAAGATGGTTGTTAATGATATGAAATGACAATGCCAATAATAAAAGAAGCCTTTGATTTATTGAAGATGGTTTTTAATGATATGAAATGACAAAAGCGTCTTTTCATTCTTGTAGTGATACACCTAATTTATGAGGGATCAAATCCCTTGAATTTCTACAAGATGGTTGTTAATGATATGAAATGACAATGCCAATAATAAAAGAAGCCTTTGATTTATTGAAGATGGTTTTTAATGATATGAAATGACAATGCCAATAATAAAAGAAGCCTTTGATTTATTGAAGATGGTTTTTAATGATATGAAATGATAGTGCCAATAATAAAAGAAGCCTTTGATTTATCGCAAATCAATGAATTGAGATACAACACCATATATGGGGAAAATATATAAAGTGGTGTCCAAACAAAATCCAAAGCCCCAAAACTTGCTTTGTTTGAAATTAAGTTATTAGATGTTAGCACTATCATAAAGAAAAATGTGATTGCAGTAAGGAAAAAAAATGAAAAAAAATTAGAAGAGGGCAGCAAGGATTCTTGAAGTGAAACATCAAAAAGAAAGAAGGGATTCAAAGAGAGATAACAAGGTAAGAAAAAAAGCACAAAAAGAAAGCAAAAACTTTAGAAGGAGAAAGTAAGGAGGGAGGAGCTTGATAGGACTACAAATGAGCTTAAGAAAAGAAGAGGTTGACCATTCAATTAATAAAACGATAGAGAAAACATGAATCTTCCAAAACCTTACAAACATTCGTATCCAACACTATTATCCAATTTCTCTACCACTACCCTCTCCTCCCACTAGTTTAGCAACCAATCCAATATACCTTTTCCAACACTGCCAATTCCCCTAGGGGTTTTGAGAACAAATAAGAAGTATATAGTTTCCTTATTCCTTGGCTACGAGAACAAAAATAGCATCAAGAAATGTAGGAAACTCAACATACTCAAGTGATGAACATGTTCATCTTCCTCAATCATGAAGATGTCTTATGTTTAGCCTAGTCTCATGCGATGTAAATTGTGTAATAAAAAAAAAAAAATTTGGTGTTCCTCGAATTTTCCAAATTTGAACCCAAGTTATATGCATTTTCAAATTAATATAAATGAAAATTTAACTTTTATAATTGGTTTTATATATCCCAAATATTAATACATTACTCAAACCAATAACTAAGTAAATAATATTCAAACCAAATAGCTATAAACTAATTAAGAATATAAACTATTAAAGGATTCTTCTTTAATTTCCTCCAATATTCTATGGAGATGTCATATCCAGAAACTTAACATTTATATCAAATAAGTTGAGTAACAAATGTCTCAACTTAGAGGAATATCGTTCTTCTTCTTTTCCTTATAATCTTTCTTTGTACATATATAAATAAAAATAAAATAATGATAATATCAATATTTTGTCCATGTTTACATCATATTTATCTTATTCATATATTTATAGAGAGATCAGGTCTCTTCCAACGCATTTCTTCTTTCATTTTTTTACGCTTTTTAAAAAAAAATCACAACACATTATAATGTGATCATCCTTTAAAAATTTTTTTTTTGTCAAAATAAATTATGTTTACCATTTTAACCATATATTTACTATATTTAGTAATTGAATAAAAGTTTAGATTGCTTTACTCTCATGAATACTTCAATAAGGAATACATTCAATGAAAATTCATCGTAAAGAAGTTTGGTTTGTTTTTATATATGATTTATTGTGAAAAATGTTTTGATTTAAGTTTTTGTCTTTATTTTAGTTTATTTATCTATTTATAAATGAATGTATATCTCAAGGAAATTTACGAGATATTTTTCTTTGTTTCAAGGATGGTACCCGAGGTAAATTGGCTACTTATATTTTTGGTATTCTAACCAAGCGATGATATAGAGTGAGGCTCATCATATCCACGGAGATAGTCATCCTAAGGATGTGGCCCTATGACCTCCTACTTGTAATTCACAACACCCATACACTCAACCTAACCCATGAGCCTTCTAGCTTAGCTCATTGGAAATACTTTTGTTTCCTTAATTGCAAATGGAACCCCAAATCTACTCTTGCTAAATTTTGTATAGCATTGTATGTGAGTTTTCATGTATCAATAATGATCGTTCATATTTGTTGAAATTTAATATCAAGAGTGTGTAGGTTTCCACAATCGGTCATAATGCTATGCAAGTTTTCTAGAAAATCACTAAGTAATAGGGTTTGAAATATCCAACGTTTCGAGTAGACACTCCACCCATCATCATCGACAAATGAAGCTCACATGGTGAAAAAGAGTGTTGTGGCTTGAATTTAAAGACAAAGATTAGAAAGTGATCATTGAAGAGAAAGAGAATTACATGGAGGAGTGAATAAAGAATGGAAAACAATGAAAAAGAAATAAAATAACACTTAAGATTAGGTGATGAGAAAATAAATAAAATAATAAAAAAAAATATTAGGTGAAATTTTTTAAATAGAGAATATAATAGAAGAGGTCCTTAGCTTCAAGAAAATGAGATGATTAGTTAAGTTAATATAGAAAATAAGAATGAAAGTGAATTAAGCGAGATAATTAATTGTGTTAAAATGAGATGATTAAAATGAAAATAAATAAAGGGAAAATTGATGAAAAAGAAAACAAATAAGGGACTTCGGAGAATAGAAAATGGTGAAAAGGAGGGCCATTAAGATTGTAGGGAAAAGAGCAAAACATAGAGAGAAAAAAAGAGGGATCGTATCAAAATAATAAGACAACTAACTTGGATTATCCTATTGATCAAGGTGATGGATGGTAGGTTGTCAAGATTGGTCGAGTTTTTAGGCATCTTCGTGATTACAATTATCAGTATGTTTTTCAATTTCAAGAGATTCCCAAATTAGGCGAGAGGAGTAGTGACGGGTTGAGGATAAATTTTTTGTTTGGTTAAAACAAATAAGGTGTTTAAAGGAGTGTTTGACGATGTTTGATTTGGACATTCAGTTCTGGGTAATATCAACAATATGCTCTTTACGTCGAGCTTTAAAGGTTCTACCAGTTTGACCTATGTAAGATTTTCCTCAGGAGTAGGGAATTTGGTAAACTCCTTGGTCAAACATTCGGTTGGATTTATCTTTGGAAATGCTAAATAGATGTTTGATGGTTTTATAGGGTTTGAACAAGGTTTTGACATTCTTTTTTACCAAATATTATGAGATATGATTGGTGGTTCCTTGGATGTAGAGAAGAGAAATAAGAGCCTATGGTGAGGAGGTGATTTTAGATTTAGGATTGCAGCCCGAGTGGAGGGCTTTGTTGATTTAAGAGCAGGAGTAACCATTAGACAATAAAATCTCCAAAATTGTTAGAAAAACAAGATCATAAAGCAATAAATTAAAACAAATGCGGAAATAAAACATAGAAGATACAAAATATAATAGATACACAAATATACTTGGTTCATCCAGTTTGGGCTACATCCACTAGAGAAATTTTCATGTCCTTCCTTTATTATTATCCAGCAAATGAAGAGATACAACCTACAACATACCCATTGTAACTTTTTCTTTTATCTCTCACAATCTCCTATCTTAGAATACAATATTCACTCATTTACACAGACACAATATAATTCCCTCATAAAAGAGGGTTTCCTTCTAGGAAAAAAAAACCTAACACAACTTCTACTATCATATTTGTGACCTTATAATGAACGGTCTAGATTGAATACAAAATTATAATATTTTACAAGGAAAATTTCCCAAAAAATTCTCTTCACGGGCGTTGCCCTCAATCCCCCGCCCGTGGGGAGGGGGCTCCAAAGTTTCTCGCGCCCCCCCCTTGGACCTCCTTGACAAGAGATGTGGGGGGGAGAAGCCCCCCCCCCCCCACACCCCCTCGTTGGGTAATGGGATCAAAATGTGGTTAAAACAAGACCTCTCAATCGAGAAGATAATCAGGCTCCATAACCAACACAAATCAACTATCACCAAACAATCCTTTAAATCCAAACACCTTATTTGTTTTCACCAAACAAAAATTTTAGCCTCAGCCCCTCACTACTCCTCTCTCCTCATCCGAGAATCTCTTGAAATTGAAAAACATCCTAATAATTTTGATCATTAGGCTACTCTAGGTTAGTCACCTTATTATTTCGATCTGATCCGTCCTTTTTCTCTCTATGTTCTACTCTTTTCCTTGCAATCTTAATGGCCCTCCTTTTCACCAGTTTCTTGTCTCTGAAGTCCCTTATTTATTTGCTTTTTCATCAATTTTCCCTTTTCACTTTATTCATTTTCATTTTAATCATCTCATTTTAACACAATTAATTATCTAGCTTAATTCACTTTCATTCTTATTTTCTCATATTAAATTAATTAATCATTCGGCTTTATTGAAGCTAAGGCCCCTTTTATTATATTCTCTATTTTATTATTTTTTCACCTAATAATTTTTTGTATTCCTTCATCACCTAATCTTAACGACTATTTTATTCACTATTCACTCCTCTTCCTCTTTTTCTCTTGAATGATCACTTTCTAATCTTCATCTTTTCCACCATATTAACTTTATTTGTCTCTGAGTAAATGTCCACTTGAAACTTAAGATATCTCAAAACCTAATACACAAAATGATTTAATATCATGTACCAATGTACCAATAATGTTCTTTCATATTTATTCCCATTTAATCATAACACTTTTATAGATAATATAACATAGGCTCATTGTTATATATATATATTATTGTTATTATTATTATTTTTTTCTTTTCAATTTTATAAAATTTAATAATTCAGATGAGTTATGTTATTGAGGATTTTTTATTAAAAAAATATATTATGTAGTTATATAACTATTTGGATTTTTTTTGTTAACTTTTATATATTTTTATCTTTCAAGTATGGAGGTGATACTGGACAAGTACGTTTTGTATCCGAGCACAATTCAAAAGGATGGACAACAAATTCTCGAGGTACAATTTAATTCTATCAATTTTCTTTATCATATGTTAATATATATGTTAATATATATGTAAATATGCAATGTTCCTTTATGTAAATAAAATGTTATGTAAAGCACGATTATTATTTATTTTATTATTTTAAAATTTATTTAAAGTAAATAAATATTATTTTTATATTTTTAATTTGTATTTAGATAATTTATAAATTTTTAAAGATAATCATTAATATAATTTTTTCTTCATGTAATAATATTTTTAATATTATTGTTATTTTGTAAAGTGGTATTTTTTTTTATTCTTCAATTATTTATTCAGATGTAATAATATTTTTAATATTATTTTTATTTTGTAAAGTGGTCTTTTCTTTTATTCTTCAATTATTTATTCAAGATTTGGCATCTTTATGCCAACCCTGCTAGAACTGCAGGCGGTTTTCACTCGAATTACAAGCAATATAAGGAAGCTTCTTGCCTTCCATGTTGTTTATCTTGTTCTTGTACATTAAGTGCCTAGTCATAGCAGTACTTTCAATGGGGGAAAGACTCACTTCTATGGGGAGGATAGGATAGAGTGTATTTCCTTTATTTTTGAGATTATAAGTTATAAAACATTTTTGGATTTAAGCTATCTTTTTCCATGTTTCTTTAGAGATGTTGTAGCCTAAAACTTCACAACCATATAAGATAACATGAGTGAAGAGAGTTTCAAATAGGAGTTTTTTCTTATCCCATAGATAAAAGTCCATTGATATACAATTCTTTTCAAGTCCATAATAAGATTTTCACCCTCCATTTATCCTTTTCTCAATAATATAGTTCCACTTAAGCTTGTGTGTAACGAACCTCCTGTAACAAGTGGAATTTTTTTTCTTTTTTTTGTGTGTTTTTAAAAAGTGTGTGCGCGTGTACAAGGGAAACAAACATATTCGACTCTACTTTGCCACCCGACGACTAACAAGACGCAACCACAATGATCACAACAAGAAGACATAAGGCGCACAACAAGTAATTGCAAGCATTAAACGACATACTGTGTTATGTATAGTATGAACACAGATGGAAGAATCCATAGTAGTAGATTTTACTATTTCTGCACAGGAAAGCAGGGCGTTTAATCTTAGTTCTCTACTCCGGAGAGAGAGAATGTCTGATAGGCTCCTGGTCGACTGCTCAGGCAGAAACTCGTATTCTCTGTCAGGAGGTTGCAGTGGTGGGAACTCTGCCTTTAAAGAGCCCGCAACTACTGATACGACCTTAGAGGTGTGTTGCAAGAGTGGAAACCCTGCCTTTAAAGGGCCCAAGACTCTTGATACGACAATGGATTCTTTACACAGAAAATAGTCACACAAACAGACTTATATACAGAGCGACTAGCTTTATCAGATCGAAGAGTTTGATATCATACAACTGTGAGTTTGGGCAATTCCAATTATAGTACTAACCCTGAAATTAACCCGACCCTAAACATCAGCATAGAAATAACAACAACTTTATTAACCCTAAATTTAACAACCCAACCCTAAGCCAATCAAATAAAAGCATTACCTTACGTTAATCCTTCCATTGCACGCAAGTCAAAAGGACTCAGACAACAATCAACTGTTATTAAGACAAGGCCTCGTCAATGACTCCACTGTGATTAATTTCAGACCATTTACTCCATTAAATTCTATTAATTTATGTTCCCAAATTACCATCTCATAATAATTGATTGTACTTAGTTCAAGTCATTACATTATAGGTTAACAATTCAAGAAATCTCAACAACGTTACCATAAAATAATAACAACATTATGCTACTATTAAATTAACTCCGCAATTAACATTATGTTAACACTATCATAACACATCACATCTTATACCCTAAAATTATTTTAATCATTAACATAACACATCACATCCTATACCCTAAAATTTGATTAGCATTAACATAACACATCACATCTTATATTATGATGACTTTGCAATTAAAATATCAATCACATTACTCCTTGCATGCTTCCAATATAATAAAATTTCAATGACAAAACATAACCACGCCACCTTCTATATTGTAATAATATAGCTCTAAATCAATCCATCATCATCAATATTTAATGGCGCATTAAAACATTCATTCTATCTTCATGGTGCAAGGGTTGTTAGTCCAATAATCATTGATAAATCTAGGATGCAAGAAAATATTGGGATCCATCATTCATTAACACGTAAGTTCCTATTGCGCACAAGTATAAAGTCTAAAATCAAAGACATTAAAGGCTACCTAATCTAGCATGTGAAATATGCATACCCGTTTTTAATCCCAACTCTTTCCCCAACTAGCCAGCAACCCTTTAAACTACTTAAACTAGAAGCAACCATTAAAATAACCAGGAAGCAATTAACTAGCCTTTATCACAAACAATTCAATCCATGCAATAAAAAGCTTTTAAGGCATAAGCATTAAAGCAATAACACCATAAGGCAAATAAAATTTAAAAGTATTATACCAAAAAGCATTAAGGTTGTAAAGAATTAAACTATATAGCATCAAGGTTTTAAGCGTTAATCTATAACCAGGCATTTTACGTGAGGAAATTAACAAGGCATTTAGAATGATAAAGAGGCAGTTAATAAGGCATTCAGAATAATAAAGAGACAGTTAATAAGGCATTCAGAATAATAAAGAGACAGTTAATAAGTCATTCAGAATATTAAAGAGACAGTTAATAAGGCATTCAGAATAATAAAGATGCATCTAATAAGGCATAGATAAAAGTTACTAAAATTTACTGAACCTGATGAATCACAGCAGGAACTGGGGGAATGGAAGAGCTAAACCCGAGGTGGAAACAACATGCTAAGGCAACGTCTTAAAGCCCCCACAAATCGTGGGTAAGAGTGGCTAGCCCAAGAAACGTGTTTAAGCATTCAGTTGTCAAAAACACAGGAAAACGCAAAGAACGATCACCAGCCAAGAATGAAACCACCGGTTGACAATCAAGGTTATACCGCCCGACAACTCGCAGTCCTCCTAAAGACAAAGTTCGTTGCCTCTTGTACGGACACACAGACACTGCATTAAGCAATTACACAGTCACGTTTTGAAGAGGAAAAATCGTGGTAGTTAGGAGGAGTTATTCAAGTCTGCGCTGCGTAAATTTGGTGGTAAAAACTATGACAGAGGTAAGGCGGTAATTGCAGTGAAGGGAACATTGTGAGTTCAACGCTGAGATTGAGTGCTAAGCGCTACCAGTTTAGATGTACGTAAAACAGTGCCTTCTTACTCATCCTTCTCTCTAACTATTAGTATGGGTGATCTAAATGAGTATTGGGAAAAGCCTATAATGCGTACACAGTAGCCATAGATCAACTCATATCTATCTCCCGGATGAGGTAGGAGACTATAATAGGTAGACGTAGGTGACCGGATTCCAGTCTCTGTAAGGTAGTAAAGGTAGGTGGAGGTCTCTAAGGGGAAGATATCAAACATACAAGGAAACGCATACAGAAGTCATCTCCCTTGCCAACACACCCATATCACACATCTTTATTTGTACCCTTGATGCCAATCAGATCGCTACTGCCAGAATGAAAAAAAAAAACATGTGTCTTAAATCATCTATAATATATCTAAACCGGTCGGGCCAAGAACGTTGGGTAATCAACTCGTTGACATTCCATAGCCGAGCAAACTTATCCTTCCAGGCATAAAAACACAGACAACTATAACTCAAAAACGTAGTGCAGTGGATGTCCAGGCAAGCACGGCTTCAAGGAACCGACCAGATCTATCATAAAGATAAATTACCTACCATTTATTACTAAATTCTAAACATCAGGTTCATTGCTTAAAATTTTCCTTGCATTCCTTCAACATAAAATTTCATTTATAAAAATTGCGTGGCATACTCTCTAAACATAAATGCAGTACAGACAGATCGAACCCTTAATGCATTTTAGACACGAAATTGTAAACATAACATGCATTCAGACGGGTAAATTAGACAAAATTTACGGCCATAACTGCAGGGAACGATTCGGCAAGTGACTTCCATTATAAGAATCAAACATGGCAGAGGAAAGGTTTCCTGGGCAAGCAGAACCCAATACAATCCCAAATAATCACACCAACATATCTAAATCAAGCATTAACTTATTGAATCATTCAACAAAAAAAAGGGGCATACCTTTGCATGTTCGTTCGCTTCAAGTGTTGTCCACGCACTCCGTGCCGCAACCGCTCGTCGACCGTCGAGACCTCACCGGTACCTCTCATCCAACGCTAGGGGTACTCTGCTTCCCCCTTAGCCCCCCGAGCCGCAAAGGGGCCACACAAATCCAGATGGTAAGTCTAGCTTCCCAGCTCGCCTCGCAAGGCCGAGCTACCACTCCTATCCGAGCTAGAAAATCCCAACTCTCCACAAGTAATCAATCAAGTCACAAATCCGGCAGCGTAACGTTACGCTAACAGTTGATCCCCTTTTTTCCTCATCTTCCCTTTCTTTTATAGAGTTGTCTGCCCCTCACACTTTCCCTAAATCACTTTTAAATTAAGTTTTAATAAAAATATTCTAAATATTCTCCTTCGCACAAGTGTCGTCCATCCCCCTCTTTCCTCCAATAATTATTTTCTTTAAATTATTAATTGACTCATTTCCCTCACCCACCTAGAGCTGCTCCTAAATTTCCTCCTAGGTGTTCCTAGATCCCCTTACATGTTTTAAATAATTTCCCTAAAAATGAAGTTGCTAAATTAGCTCAAATTAGAAGGTTCTTGATTGCAGATTTCTTACTATGTTGACCTCGCTTTTTACCATAAGTTCCCAACTTTCCTTAATTATGTTTCCTCCATTACTTAGTTTCCTAATTCTTATTATTCCCTTCTTTCCCCTTTTTATTAGAGACAAAATGGCAGTTGCGCTATTTAATCTTTTCCCTTTATTATTAATTTAAAATATTTTTATACTTCCACAAGTTAAATAATTTATTTCCTCTTTACAATTTAAAACCACATATTTTAATTAAATTATTCCTCTCTTCGTTTTACCCACTAAATTTAAGAAGACTAAAATTATTACTTAAGTGGGTTTTAGTTTATATCTTTATTTTTATTTTTTTATTTTTTTTAGGGTCTTTTTCTTAAGGCTTAACAAAATTTTACCCCAGAGAAGTTTTCGACTTAGGTTTAGATTCTGAACTGGGCGACAATTATTTAGGGAATTGGTTTTAAGAATTTATTAAGGTGTTAAATGTCTTAGGGCCATCTAGGTTTGTTACTTCGTCAACATCAATGCGACGTGCCCTTCAAGACGCACCACGTGCTCCAAGGGTGCCACTCGCCTCGGTTGTTTCTTTTGCGCGACGTGCCCTTCAGAATGCACCATGTGCTCCAAGGGTGCCACTCGCCAACTTGTGTTTCTTTTGCGCGACGTGCCCTTCAGGATGCACCACGTGCTCCAAGGGTGCCACTCGCCAACTTGTGTTTCTTTTGCGCGACGTGCCCTTTAGGATGTACCACGTGCTCCAAGGGTGCCACTCGCCAACTTGACTGATTGGTAGACATATATAACCCCTGGAGTCAACACTCCACCAGGTGAACTTGTGGGAGACTAAGGGCTCTAAGTAATAAGGCCCCTGCCTTATTGCGTGCCCCTTAGAATCATCGTGAGTGACTGTCGCAGTCTATCCTCACGGCATTGTGGATCCTCTCGAATTAGGTAATCGTTAACCTATAGTTCAAGCCACGAAGAGAGTGCTAGTAGGTTGTGGCAGGGCTGTTGTCCACCCCTCTCCCTCAACCTCTCTGGAAATCATGTGTGGCCCCTTTACTCCATATGTGAGTCTGGTCGGCAAGCTATCGTCAGCCTGCATCATCAACAATTGTGTCAGAACATGTCCACATCAATCATCAAATCAATGAAATATCACAGTATATAAATCAACCCAAATAGCACACTCCCTGACTCAATCCAGAGTCCAAGGGGTTCCATTGATGCCTCTGCATCCTCCAGATCCAAAACCCTGCACACTCAGTAAAACCGAGTCAATAGCACCTGTCCATGTCGAAGCAGTAAAACATCATTCCATATATCATATCGCATCATAATCAAGGATAAATGTTTTCTTATCATAAAAGTCCAATTCACTTGCGAGCAAGTGTCCTCAAAGAATAAGTTTTCTCAGTGCGCCAGAGCGGGATGTTACATACACCCCCTCTTGGTCTAAACTTTGTCCCGAAGTTTCATGGTATAAATGCCAAAATAAATGTATCACAGTATCATAAGTCTACCTAACAAACAAAAATGGAAACTGCTGGCGCATATCATATGCGTCCTCCCAGGTCGCCGAGTGCAGACTATAGTTGTCCCACTGGACCTTGACCTGATCTACCGTTCGACGTCATAACTGTCGAACGCGGTGATCTAAGATGCGGACTGGATCAGCCGTGAGCGTTCCCTCATCCGATACTTGTAAGGAACTCATGTCAATCACATGTGTAGGATCACTAATATAGTGTCTCAAAACAGATACATGAAATACATCGTGCATACACCTCAAAGAATCAGGCAAGGCTAGTCGATAGGCTACGGGCCCCTTTTCTCTCCATAATCATGAAAGGTCCCACGAACCTAGGAGAGAGTTTAGCTCCCTTTCCAAACTTGATCGAACTCTTATGTGATTTAACCCGCAAGAAGACTCGATCGCCGACCTCGTAACTACGTTCGACTCGGTGCGCATCGGCATAACTCTTTTGTTGATCCTGCGCTTCTTTAATCCTTTGTCTTATGGTTTGCATTTGCTCTTCCATTTCTTGGATTGCTTCTGGTCCCACCAGGACCCTATCCTCAAGCCGATCCCAACTCAAGGGCGTCCGACATGGTCACCCATAAAGAAACTCAAAAGGCACCATCTTAATGGTGCTCTGGTAACTGTTGTTGTAAGCGAACTCTACTAGAGGCAAGAATTCCTCCCAACGCTTTTGTTGGTCTATCACGTACATGCACAACATGTCTTCCAAGGTTTGGTTTGTTTGTTCGGTTTGTCCGTCAGTCTCTGGGTGATACGCAGTACTAAAGTTAAGTTGGGTTCCCAAGGCCTCTTGGAAACTCGTCCAAAATCGACTAGTAAACATCGATCCTCGATCAGATATAATCCTCTTAGGTACGCCATGCAACCTCACAATCTCACTGATGAAAACTCTAGCTATGTCAGGTGCCTGATACGTCGTACGCACAGGAATAAAGTGAGCACTCTTCGTCAGAGTGTCTACTACTACAAAAATCGAGTCGTGTCTCCTTGTTGTTAGTGGCACTCCAACAATAAAATCCATCGAAATAACTTCCCATTTTGATTCCGGAATGGCATGTGGTTGAAGTAATCCTGTCGGGTGTCTATTTTCAGCCTTTACTTGCTGACACTCTAGACATCTAGCCACAAAGTTGACTATGCGACCTTCATTCCCTTCCAGAAGAATAAGGGTTTAAGGTCTGCCCTCATCTTCGTGACTCCTGGGTGAGCCATGTAAACTGCTCTATGAGCCTCGCTCAGGATCAACATCCTCAACTCGTCATTTGGCGGTACGAAAATCCGACTTCTAAAACTCAATAACCCATCGCTATCAAATGAAAATCCCTCGTATCGTGGTACCATCATGGTGTTTTGTCCGATAAAACCCTCGACCTCTTTGTACCAGTCATCATCACACTGTAAAGTGAGAATCTTCTCACGTAGATTCGTCTGAAGAGGCAACACCGAAAAGATGTGCAGCCTCCGAATCAAAGCATTCACCACTCGGTTCACTGTTCCCTTTATGTAAGTAATCTCGAAGTCGTACTCGCTAAGCAATTCCGACCAACGTCGTTGTCGCGCATTCAGGTCGCTTTGCGTAAAAATGTGTTGTAGTCCACAATGATCAGTCTTTAATTCAAATTTTCGTCCAACAATGTAGTGTCTCCAAACCTTCAAGGCATATACGATGGCTAATAACTCCAAATCGTGCGTTGCGTAGTTCTCCTCATGCCTTCTCAGTTTCCTCGAAATGTAAGCAATCACTCGTCTGTCTTGCATCAAGACTCCGCCTAAACCTTCCTTGGATGCGTCAGTGCATACCAAGAAGTCTGCGTCCATGTCAGGGACTTTTAGTATCGGCGTTGTTTTCAACAAATCTTTAAGCCTCCGAAATGCTTCTGCGCATTTCTCGGTCCAAACAAACTTCTTGTTTTTCTTCTGCAATTCCGTGATCGGATTTGCTATCTTCGAAAATCCCTTGACAAACCGTCGATAGTATACTGCTAAAAAAAATAAAACTATGCACTTCTGTGACATTCGTCGGCGCAGGCCATTCCATAATAGCCTTGACCTTGGTTGGATCCACGGCGATACCTTCGTCGGAGCTGACATGCCCTAAGTAGTGAATCCTCGATTGATAAAAAGAGCATTTGGACAACTTCCCATGCAATTTGTGCTCTCGTAGAAATTGTAGTACCAAGCGCAAGTGCTCATCATGCTCCTCCGTCGTCCGAGAGTATATCAAAATATCGTTAATGAATACTTGGACGAACTTGTCTAAGTACTCACGGAACACCCCGTTCATCAAACTCATGAATACCCCTGGGGCGTTCGTCAGTCCCAACGGTAAAACAGTAAACTCATAATGTCCAAATCTCGTCTTAAAGGTGGTCTTAGGGACATCATCCTCCTTGAT
>ML832028.1:10954-31660 GCA_009831015.1 Picea engelmannii | reverse complement strand
TCATGGAGCAAGAGTCTTCTCTGATGCAAGTCCAAGCCGATGGTGATGGATGTTGTTGTTGCTGACAGGACAAATTTGGTGAAGAAAAGAAGGATGGGCCCTCTAGGCCCATGCTCAGGTCAATCCTGCTCTCGGTACTCCATGTCTAGGACCTGTGGGCCTCGAGACATGATCTCCTAGTTATCCCTAGAAAATGGGGATAACAGGTACCTCATCACATGTTTTGCAGGAACTAAGTGAACATGTTTGGGTTCTACTAGAAACTGACTCAAGGTGTTCACGACAAAATAGATATCTGGTCTGGTGTTTGTCAGGTACATCAGCGATCCAATGATCTGTCTATATAGTGTGGCATCAATCAATTCTGGCGAAGTGTCGACCAGTAGCTTCAATTTCACTTCCATAGGTGTATTCATGGACTTGCACTCCAACATGTCGAATCTCTTCAGGATTTCAACTGCATACTTCCCTTGGTTAAGGAAGATTCTCTCTGGGCTCTGCCATACCTCAAGACCTAAGCGAGCTTATTCTTACATTCGGTGATGAGATTTTCTTCTCCAGTTAAGAATAAGTCATCCACATACAGCAACAATATCACCGGTTCATTGTTCATAACCTTGAAGTAGAGGTTAGAATCTGCTTTACTCTTGGTAAAGCCCAAGCTCGTCAGAAAACTGTCTATCTTGCCATACCAAGCTCTAGGAGCTTGCTTCAATCCGTACGGAGCCTTCTTCAACTTGCAGACATGAGTCTTCTTGTCTTCAACTTCAAATCCTTGAGGTTGCTCTATATACACTTCTTCGATGACACCATTTAGAAAAGCTGTCTTTATGTCCATCTGGTGCAACTTCCACTTCATCTTGGCTGCAAGGGCTATTATGGTTTTGATCGAAGTGTATTTGGCTACAGGAGCGAATGTCTCTTCATAGTCAATGCCTTCCTTTTGAGAAAAGCCACGAGCGACAAACCTTGCTTTATACTTCTCAATACTTCCATCAGCAACATGTTTTATTTTGAAGAGCTTGTTATTGCACAGTTTGTAGTTTAGGCTAAAGGCTAAAGGATAGAGGCCAAACTGGCGTAACAGGAACCTTCCCCACCCAATGTCACCACAATGGGGAGATTCTTTCTATTTAGGGAGGTTAACCYAGGGGAGACRTCCYCGGTAASCTGGGGTTTTGAAGAGGCTAAGGTATAAAGTCAAGGTCAAAGTTTCCTCCTCACAGGTTACCACCAAGATCAGAAAGTCTGGCTAATCAGCCAATAAAGAAGTGTATGCCCAAAGAGAACACCTGCCCGGAACAAGAMAACAATAAAGAATATATGCAGGCTATAATTCAGTGGGYTAGTACTTCATATGACTATCTGATATTAATTAATAAGCAATGTAACACAATAGATACCAATGAAGTCAACRTTTTGTCAATTAGCTATGGAAAAAGAATCAATTCATCAATAACYATGAAGATGATAAAGCTAATAATGTATCCAACCAACACTTTACTCAATAAAGGCTYTAGATCATCATTCAATTGMTTATAGAACACAAATGCTGCGTCAAGATGAAATAACCTAGTGTGATGTCAGCCTAGTTAGGGTTAGTCAATTAGTTAGGGTTTCAAAATATAAAGTTTTGAGAGTTGTGTTGAGCACTTTCACTTCAACGTTGTGTGTCTAAGATCAGTGCCTAAGGGTAGATGGAGTCAAAAAGAAGAAGGCACAAGGTTTTGAAAGGATGAAGACTAAAGACAAGAGGGAAGGGTTCTAGAGTGCTGCAATGGTAGGGCCCTATAATCAAAACCCTAGGGGAAAGAGGCTCACTCCGGTGTTGCTTAATCAAGGCCTCGTGATCTTTCCTCCTTCTTTAGGTCAACTTGGCAATATGGCTAGCATAAACAATAAATTTAACTAGAGGATGAGGTGAGAGAAAGTGTTGCAATGGCAAGGCTTTCAAACCCTAGAAGATGGCGGCCCTAGGTGTAGATGACCTAGGCCTAGGACGTCACCCTCTTTTCTACCTTTTAAAATCACAGCTAGCTTAAGGGAAAAAAACAAGAGGAGTGTAGCAAAGGCTAGGCTCAATCTTTCTTCTTCAATGGCTGAAAAATCTCTCTAAGGGGACATGAAACAAGGACCTACTTGTGTGCTTGTTACCTAGGGTTTTAAAATCAACAATTTTATAAGTAAATGCAAGAATTTAAACCTACAACCATTCAATTAAGAAGTTTTGCAAGAAAAACACTTACATATCAAGAAAAAGCTAGGTCTTGTTTTATTATTTCTTTTAGGGTCCCCCTTGTTTCTTGCTGAGAGGCTTTTTATTGCCTTCTCGGGGATCCCTGGGCGAGGCATCTCTAGGTTTCATTTTTAATGGCTTTTATCTTTTACCAGCTGCTTTTACCTTCTAGGCCTTTAGCCCCTTCTTCCCATGAGATAAGGTGCAACCTTACAAACAGATCATCCTAATGCCCGGACTAGGGGAGTGGGAAATATGAGTGGGAGATAAGATGTAAAAGTGAAGATATGATGGGAGTGGACGATGACCCTTCAAAATCCCCCCCGGTGGCAAACCAAAACCTATGGGTACAAGCTTGCTAGGATACCCTGTCAATCCCCCCAACCATGGTCAAGTGGGTTAATTTAAGATCCAAGCAGTCATCAGAAATAAATGGAATTTGATGCATATATCTAAAGGTTATAATGATCAAATATGACACATACCATGATACCTGGACCAATTACCTCATGGAGCAAGAGTCTTCTCCGATACAAGTCCAAGCCGAAGGTGATGGATGTTGTTGCTACTGACAGGACAAGTGTGATAAATAAGAAGAAAGATGGGCCCTCTAGGGCCATGCTCAGGTCAATCCTGCTCTCGATACTCCATGTCTAGGACCTATGGGCCTCGAGACATGATCTCCTAGTTATCCCATAAAATCGGGGATAACATCTGGCTCCAACTCGGGGACATGTGCTCACCGTAGAGCACATGAGAACATCAGCATCTCCAGCATAAACCTGCAGGCTTGCTCATACTCGAAAATGGCATCAGTAACAAAGGTGGGGTGGTATTGCCACCCCGCAAATATATACATATATATACATATATATATAACTGGAATAAAACAATCAATATGCAAGTGAGGAAACAAACTAACATGAAATGCAAATGGTATAATACATGAAGAATGCCTACCTACCTATACTTACCTGAGGAATCAGGTCCCACCACCTTGGTGGGGTTTGAGGAGGTGCCTGCTGGTGGGTAATGGGCGCCTTCTTCCTTCCAAAGTGGACAAGTAGTATGAGTTATCAACTGATTCCATTCCGACTTTGAAGGGTCCGAGCCATGACTGCGTGCTTCCTTTAACATTAGTTGGCTCTCCTTTCTGAGTATCCCACATCCATACTATATCTCCCTCCTTATACTTTTTGACTTTATATTTGGTTGTTCCCTGAACAACCCGGGTGTATTGCACTGAGGGAGGTGGGTGAGCTTCTGCTGTAAAGACTTCTTTCTGGTGCGACCGGATTTGTACATCATCTTCATCCCCTTTCTTTAATATCTTCACCGTCCCAACTTCTTTGTTCTTGAATTCATCTAGGAGTTGTTGGTATTCTTCTTTCTTGGACCATTCGATCTGATCAAAGTCTTCTTCCGTTGCAAAGGGCATGTCTTCTGGAGAGTATTCTTGAAGAGTTTGTATCACATCATTCTGCGCTTTGTCATTATTTATGGGATGAACAATATCCTACACATGATTTCCAGTTATAGGTACATTGAGTAGACGTCCCATCGTCCCATCTTTCAAAGGTAACCGTAAGAAGGTGAGGTCCATTTCCAGGGAACCGCCTATCATTGCACCAAACTTCCTAGATAATAACATCCTCCACACATTTGGGACATCAACCACTATAATATCTATGTGGACTGTCTTCTCGGGGTATTCTTTTAAGTGCACTTCAACATTTTCAACTACCCCATGTGTAGGTATTGCTTTAGACTCAAAACCACACACATTCCTGTAAGGCCTAGTGACCTTCAAACCCATTTGTTGCATGACTTTAAGAGACATCATGTTAGCACCCGCACCTGTATCTAGCGTGCAATTGTTAAGGTATTTGTTGTTCATTGTTAAAGTCATGAAGAAAGGGGGGTTTTCACCATACTGGACCCTAAAATGGTTAGCTTGCAACATAATAGGGGGGTCCATAGGTTCAGCTGATCCCGAAAATAAAGTATCAAAGCGTTCTTTAATGGATGGGATCTTGATTGCTTCTCTTAGGGGACATTCACATGCATCTTTGATAAAGCCCCTTCAAAGTCAAAGTTAAGGTCAACCTTACTGGTCTTAGATGTCTTAGGAAGAAGCACCTCAAGAGGTGGGGGTTTTGGCTGATCAGCGGTAGGTTGTTTTGGATTCTTTCTTCTATATACTTGGACTTCCTGCTTCTTTAGCTTTTCTTGTGATTCCTGGTCCAAGTTGTTTATTACCGCCATCCTTGTTGCTCTGGCTGCTTCCCTCACGACTTGTTGATGTTCTATATCTGTGATATTTATCTGAGGAAAGTTCATGAAGCAGTCCATGTTATTGACTTGTTGCTAGCCGGCATTATAGGGACATTCATGCTCCCAATGTGCTTCATTGCATTCCAGGCACCAAGGGTTTTCATCAACAACGTTTGTAGGGGCCAAGGTATTTGGAACTTCGTTTTCATTCTTTGGCTTGTAAAATTGGTTCCCTTTCTAGAATTTCCCTTTGAACTGGGGCCTTGGTGCTTGGATTTGGGATTTCTCAAGTCTGACAATCCGGCTTATCATTTCTTCTTGGTTCTTTATGATGCCATCCAGGGAGGTTTGTAACTTGTTGATACTGGTGCAGAGATCTGAAATAGGCTCAACATTGTGTACTATTTTCTGCTTGGTATCTATTCTCCCCCTAGGGTTAGCAAAGGGCTCAATCTTAGATGAAAGGAGGTTCCCTTCTATCTTAGTGGTGAGCTCTTGGGCTTCTTGAATGGACTGAGGATTTTTGTCTCTAAGAAGATACCCTAATTGGCCACTGAAAGATCTGGTATAAATGTGAACAAGGTAGTCATCTATCGGGTGATGGCTTGCGGGAATCCTTTGTAGCAATGTCTCGAATCTGGTGTGAAATTCCCGAATGGACTCATTCTCATATTTAGCAAGGCTATTTAGTCATGTGAGAAGCATGTTAGGGTCTTCTTTGATACTCCATCTTTTGAGGAAGGCTTCTTCAAGTCTATCCATGGTTTTGATACTTCCGTCAGGAAGACTCAAGTACCAGTGCCTCAAGGCATCATAAAGGGTAGCAGAAAACAACTTCATAAACAAATCTTCAGCATCGTAACTAATGGGGTGAAGTTGGAAGAATGCCCAAAAGCTGCTCATATGTTCTTCGGCACTAATTGCATCAGTACCGGTAAATTTTGGCAATCACTTTTCATATTTGGGTGGCATCTTCCTAGGGTAGCCAGGTATAGTTGTCATGTCTAGTGGCTTAAAAAGATTGGATGACCATTGTCTTTGGTTGATAGCTGGATTCATAGTGCCGGTCTGAGAGCTAGACATGATTGTTAGAAGAAGTCTTTTCCCGAAAAGTGATTAGACAATGGGAGAATTCAAGGGAGGCTTCCTTCTAAAGGACAAAGGAGGATTATTGTATCTCCTTTTAGTTTGTGGAGTCACCAAGTAGATTTCTTGAAACTACCAAAGAAACAGGGGAAAACACCCTAGTGGAGTCACCAGTTAAGCTTGTAAGAAAAGGTCTTTGAGGCAAGGCTTTCCAAAAAGGTTTGTCGTTGAGGAAGATTGACTCAGTGTTTCCCAGCAACGGTGCCAAAATGTTATCGCACAGTTTGTAGTTTAGGCTAAAGGCTAAAGGATAGAGGCCAAATTGGCGTAACAGGAACCTTCCCCACCCAATGTCACCACAATGGAGAGATTCTTTCTATTTAGGGAGGTTAACCCAGGGGAGATGTCCCCGGTAACCTGGGGTTTTGAAGAGGCTAAGGTATAAAGTCAAGGTCAAAGTTTCCTCCTCACAGGTTACCACCAAGATCAGAAAGTCTGGCTAATCAACCAATAAAGAAGTGTATGCCCAAAGAGAACACTTGCCTGGAACAAGAAAACAATAAAGAATATATGCAGGCTATAATTCAGTGGGTTAGTACTTCATATGACTATCTGATATTAATTAATAAGCAATGTAACACAATAGATACCAATGAAGTCAACGTTTTGTCAATTAGTTATGGAAAAAGAATCAATTCATCAATAACTATGAAGATGGTAAAGCTAATAATGTATCCAACCAACACTTTACTCAATAAAGGCTTTAGATCATCATTCAATTGCTTATAGAAGACAAATGCTGCGTCAAGATGGAATAACCTAGTGTGACGTCAGCCTAGTTAGGGTTAGTCAATTAGTTAGGGTTTCAAAATATAAAGTTTTGAGAGTTGTGTTGAGCACTTTCACTTCAACGTTGTGTGTCTAAGATTAGTGCCTAAGGGTAGATGGAGTCAAAAAGAGGAAGGCACAAGGTTTTGAAAGGATGAAGACTAAAGACAAGAGGGAAGGGTTCTAGAGTGCTGCAATGGCAGGGCCCTAGAATCAAAACCCTAGGGGAAAGAGGCTCACTCCGGTGTTGCTTAAGCAAGGCCTCATGCTCTTTCCTCCTTCTTTAGGTCAACTTGGCAATACGGCTAGCATAAACAATAAATTTAACTAGAGGATAAGGTGAGAGAAAGTGTTGCAATGGCAAGGCTTTCAAACCCTAGAAGATGGCGGCCCTAGGTGTAGATGACCTAGGCCTAGGACGTCACCCTCTTTTCTAACTTTTAAAATCACAGCTAGCTTAAGGGAAAAAAGCAAGAGGAGTGTAGCAAAGGCTAGGCTCAATCTTTCTTCTTCAATGGCTTAAAAATCTCTCTCTAAGGGGACATGAAACAAGGACCTACTTGTGTGATTGTTACCTAGGGTTTTAAAATCAACAATTTTATAAGTAAATGCAAGAATTTAAACCTACAACCATTCAATTAAGAAGTTTTGCAAGAAAAACACTTACATATCGTGAAGAAAAGCATGTGCAAACCCTAGTTGTAAACCTTCCTTGAAGAGAAATGCCAAAAGATGCCAAAAAATCCTTCCATCAACAAGTGCACCTCACTTAGAAGACAAAATTACCTTAGTAGGGCACAAAAATCAGACCTCACAAGTGTGAGTTATTGTGTTATGTCCAAATGAGGGAAAAACATCCTCAATATATAGTGTACTATGACCTATAATTAAAATTAGGTCAAAAAATAACTGACAAGGCTACAAACCAAAAATCATACTGTTTTACATTAAACTATCAAATAAAACCCTAAATGAGCAATAAATGAGATGTCAAGCCCTTCTGAGGGAGACGTTGGCCCTTTTTAGGGCAAAAAGTAGCACAAGATGACAAACGTTGGCCCTCTTTGGGCCTCCAAACTCTACCACACGTGCCAAACTGCCCTATCTCTGCCATGCACTGGAGGTGATGTCAAGGGCTCCTAGATGACGTCCTGTGGCATCAAAGGGACACGTTCCACCTGCAGTGGGTCAACCCCCCTGGGTTGGGCTTAGCCAAAGCGTCCTGGATGAAACATCCTACTTCTTCTCATGTGCAAAGGCTCAACCAATCACTGTCCTGTCTCTGCCCCTGATGGGATCCCAACAACCATCTAATGGGCTCTTCAGCCCCATGGAGGTCCGAACTGATCATCTCCCCATGTGTATCGGTCCAACTAGTACCTGTCCATCGGGCATGGTCCTGCACATCAAAAACTTCGCCCTCCATGGGCTCATTAGTCACAGGGATCATAGCAATTTCAATCACATTTCATCATTATTTTTATCAAATACATGCATAAAACCCCTGATATATCATTCATTAGCTCAAAGACATTATAATGACCTACAATACAAAGTCAAAGAGAAAGACAAAATACCCTATTGGGCCAGCATCCATAAGAAAAGGAAAGTCTCTAGAGGGTACCATCCAAGCCATGTAAAATGAGGTGATGTGGTCAAAGGATGTCCAGACATACGGGTAGAGTGAGAGACAGGGATGCATGAGGTTACCTGTGGGTGCCTTTGTAGAAGGTGAGTTGGATGCAATTCTTTCCAAGCCCTTTATTGCCTTTATTCTCTCTTTCTTTATTGCTTTTTTTAATTTATTTCAAGGTCTAACTAGAGGACACTGCCTTGGCGTGGTGACCAAAGCTGACAGTGTTACCCACAAGCACTTTCACAGAAATGATAAGGCTGGTTCGTGATGAGACCTCCTTTCCCTTGGTCATGCAACCAAAGGTCACTGCCTTGGCGTGGTGACCAGATAATGGCAATGTCATACTGCTAGGTACCCATGAACGTAATAGGCTGGCTCGTGATGAGACCCCCTATCCTCTTAGCTAGGTCTTGTTTTATTATTTTTCTTAGGGTCCCCCTTGTTTCTTGCTGAGAGGCTTTTTATTACCTTCTCAGGGATCCCTGGGCGAGGCATCTCTAGGTTTCATTTTTTATGACTTTTATCTTTTACCAGCTGCTTTTACCTTCTGGGCCTTTAGCCCCTTCTTCCCACGAGATAAGGTGGAACCCTACAAACAGATCATTCTAATGCCCGGACTAGGGAAGTGGGACAAATGAGTGGGAGATAAGATGTAAAAGTGAAGATATGATGGGAGCGGACGATGACCCTTAAAAATTCCCCCCGGTGGCAAACCAAAACCTATGGGTACAAGCTTGCTAGGATACCCTGTCAATCCCCCCAACCATGGTCAAGTGGGTTAATGTAAGATCCAAGCAGTCGTCAGAAATAAAAGGAATTTGATGCATATATCTAAAGGTTATAATGATCAAATATGACACATACCATGATACCTGGACCAATTACCTCATGGAGCAAGAGTCTTCTCCGATACAAGTCCAAGTTGAAGGTGATGGATGTTGTTGCTGCTGACAGGACAAGTCTGATGGAGGAGAAGAGAGATGGGCCCTCCAGGGCCATGCTCAGGTCAATCCTGCTCTCGATACTCCATGTCTAGGACCTGTGGGCCTCAAGACATGATCTCCTAGTTATCCCATAAAATCGGGGATAACAGAGCCATTTGGAAGATACCACATCCTTGCTCTTTGGTCTGGGAACTATTTCCCATACATCATTCTTTATAATGGATTGGTATTTTTCTGTCATGGCATCTACCCATTCTTTCTTTTGAATAGCTTCTTCAAAGCAAACAAGCTCCTTTTCTAGGAGATCACACATCAAAGCCATATAACTAGAGAACGGTTTAGGTCTCTTTACCTGTCTCGTGGTTCCTTCGGGAACACCATACTTCTCCCCATCTTGAATAAGCTCCCTAGCCCAAGCAGGATTTCTCTTATGGGAGATCGTCATCTGAGGAGGTTCTTGAAATTCTACTATATCATGATCTTCTAGAATTTCCTCATCAGGAGAAGTTACGACTACCCTCACTGGTTCTGCAACTCTGAGAACCTCCCTCACTGATTCTGCAACTATGGGAGCTACAGGTTCCTCTTCATATACTTCTTCAAGTTGGCATCTTCTCAATTTCTTGAGTGCTGCATCTTCATCAAAGGTCACATCCCTGCTGATCTCAATGTGATGGTGATCTGGTGTATAAATCCTGAAGGCCTTGGCGACCTCACAGTATCCCACAAATATTCCCTTCTTTCCTGAGGGTTCCAACTTTTTTCTCTTCTCTTTCGGAATATGTATAAATACTGGGCAGCCAAATATTTTGAGATGGATTACCTTTGGCTTCTTTCCGGTGAACATCTCTTCCGGGGTCTTGAACCCAAGTGCACTATAGGACAATTGGTTTTGTACATATACGGCTGTCATTGCTGCTTCTGCCCATAAGCACATTGGAAGATCTTGATCATGGATCATAGTCTTCACTGCTTCCATTATTGTTTTGTTCTTTCTTTCTGCCACACTGTTTTGTTGAGGATTGTAGGGAGTGGTTGGCTCCCTCTTGATCTCGACATCTTTGCAGAAGTTCACAAACTCTTTTGAGCTGTATTCTCCTCCATTATTTGACCTGAGTATCTTGATCTTTCTTTTGGAAAGATTCTCTATCAAGGCTTTGAATTCCTTGAATTTACTGAACACTTCATCTTTTGATTTCAAAAAGTACACACAGGTCTTACGAGAATAATCATCAATAAAAGATACATAGTATACATACCCACTGATGGAGGATGATGGCATTGGGCCAGACACATCTGAATGAATGAATTCTAGGACTCTTTCTGCTTTGTTGTCTCTCTTCGAAAAAGGGTTCTTGATGTTCTTCCCTTGTGCACATCCATTGCACACGCCTTCATGGTCAACCTTGAGTTCTGGTATACCTGTGACTGCTTTGCATATGTATGGTAGTGGCTTGTAGTTGATGTGGGCTAATCTTCTATGCCAAAGTTCACATGGATTCTCAATGGTGTGGGTCATGGTTGCTTCTGAGTGATCCTTTAGCTTATACACGCCACCTTCTTCTTTTCCAATGACGATTGCTTCTTTTATGGTTTCTCCTTTAGCCCACATAAGAACTTCTCCATCTATAAAGGAAACTCTGAAGCCTTTCTTTTCTAAACTTGATATGGAGAGTAGGTTCTTTTGTCAAACCTGGTACATAGAGTGCGTCCTTCATCTTCATTGAGTTCCCTGAGTTAAGCTTGTAGTTTGATTCTCCCACTACCTTGATAGGGTATTGATAATCATCTCCAAGTGTCACTTTCTGAGAAAACTTCTTTTCTGAATTGCAAGAGAGAATATCTCTTTGACTTGTCATGTGCTTGGAGGCACCACTATCAATGAGCCAAGTGTCCTCTCCAGGTGTTACCGATCCTGAGAGGGCCGAGATTAAGACATAGTCTTTAATTTGTTCTCTTAACATATTTGTGGTTGGCTCTTCATCTTCAACTGCATGGGCATGATGTCTCTTATTTTTCCTCTTGTATTCTTCTCGTCTAGATGGACAATATCTTGCAATATGTCCCATCTTGTCACAATGGTAGCATTGGACAGATGAGTAATCTCTTTCCTTTCGTTGTCCTTTCTTTTGGAATCTCTTTGGTTGATATTTGTTTTGGGGGTGAGACTCTTTATGAGTTTCTTTCTGGAAGTGAGACTTCTTTCTTCCTCCTTTAGTGTGAGTAGCTAGGGCTTGATATTCATCTCTTGCTAGTAAATCCTCTCGGTTAGCTACTCTTGTTTCTTCTTGAATGCATTCTTCCCATAGATTGTCAAATTTTAGTTTCTCCGTTCTGGCACAAATCGTTTGGATGAATGCATCCCAAGGTCTTGTGAGACCATTGAGGGCCGTCATTATGAGTTCGTCTTCGTCTATGGTATCTCCAATTGCTTCTAACCATTCTTTGAATTCTGAGATTCTGGAGAAGTATTCTTGGATTGATTCTCCTCTCTGCATCCTTGTATTCTTGAGCTGAGTTCTTAGATTCATCTACCAGTTTATGTTCTTTCCTTCATATAGTTTGTTTAGGGCATCAAACATTTCTTTCAGAGTCTTCTTTGATGACACATAAGGAATCAGGTGATCTTTGATTGAATCTGCAATGATTCTTTTGGCCCTGATCGTGTCCTTTTGGTGCTTTGCTTTGTCTGCAGCATCGTCGGGCTCCGACACTTCTTCTTTGACGAATCTTGCTAGGTCATTCTCTTCAAGAATGAGTCCAATCCTATACTTCCAGGAATGGAAGTTTTCCACACCTTCCATCTTGTCAACAAGCTTAGTGCTTACAGAGATCTTTTACCTGGGCTAGGAAAATGTCCAAAAATGAAAATGCTCAAAATTAAATTCTGAGCTTACCAGGAGGTGTGCTTGGCTGAGGTGAGTAGCTTGGTGTGTTTGGATCAGAGAAAATCCAACTTTTACCCCTCCAAACTTGATCTATGGATTTCTGGACTGGTGCTTCTGGTTTTCTGGTACCTTTGGTACTTCTGGTACTTTGGTTTTCTGGTACTTTGTGAAACTAGGGTTTCACTTTTCGGGAGATCTAGCCACTGAAAAGTTGCGCTGAGGATGCCAAATTGATCCTTGAGGAAGGGCACACTTTTCTAGATGGTTTTAGGGCTGAAATACTTTATCAATAAAAGCCCTAATTTGCATGTACGACAATAGTGACGTTTTTCACTTTCTCTTGTGAAAGATGCTCTCTTCAGCTTAGCTCTGATACCATGTTAAGGTTTAAGCTATTATTAGAGTTCTTTGCATTTCATTAGATAACAATAGCATAAGATAGGATCACTGAGAAATACACAATCACAAGAGACACATCATTTATCCTAGGAAACCCTCATGGAGGAGAAAACCCAGCAAAAATTCCTTATTATAGATAGCGAATACAATGCCGAGAGATAACTCAAACAAATACAAAAAGTCCTCTCCCAAGAATGTGCCTCTGTCTCTCTCTCTTCTCCAACTGCGGCTTCGAAACTTGCTTCGAAATGAACAAGTGAGTGTATCTCTAAATGAGGTGCTAGCCTCCTTATTTATACAACTCTGGCACGTGTGGACGGAGGTGGCTCTTCACTGGCAGGGCCGACTTTTTCTTCTGGGTGGTTATAACCACCTTTAATATATTCTGGGGCCTCTTTAATATATTATGGGGCCGACTTCTTATTTTGCCTATTACAATTATGTTTTGACCAATCCACAAAAGGGTATTTGGTCTTTTAGAATAGCCGAGATGATCAATCCACAATAGGGGATTGATCTAATGAATAATAAAACAATAATAATTTGAATACATTTTGCAGTTACATTATTTCAACATAATCAAGTTACCCAAACATGTGCATCAAACCCCCCTTTACCCAGAAAAATGCTCAAAGACGTTATGCTATTTAACAAAATAGGTTTGGAGAGGGTCTGAGGATGTCTTATTGGGATAATCTTCCTCAGGTATGGGGTGTTTCCAGGTGAATACCAATCTAGGTCATGTAGATGCATGAGATGGTGTAGGGGATGTTTGGTCAAGGGGTGCAGTGATAACAGGGAAATGTAGGTCTTACCTATGGGTGCCTCTGTAGAGGGCAAGTTGCACCTTGTCATGGATGCCTTTGTTTCCTAGTCCATTCGATTCCTTTTTACCCTTTGTCTTATTTCTTTTTTATTTCAAGAGAATAGATGGACATTGTCCTGGCATGGTGACCAATGGTAACGACGTTATCCACAAGCATTTCATGGAAATGAGAATGCTGGCTCGTGATGAGACCCCCTTTCTCTTGGCTATGCTACCAAGAGCCACTACCCTGGTTTGGTGACCAAATGAATAGTAGTGTCATACCGCTACATGCCCATGGACCTAATAGGTCGGCTCATGATGAGACCTCCTTTCCACCAACTAGGCCTTGAGTTTTATTTTATTTTACGGGTCCCCTTTTCTTGCTGAGAAGCCCTTTATTCCTTTCTTTGGAATCCTTGGGCAAAGAATCTCAAGGTTTCCTCTTGGATTTTAACTCTTGCCAACTACTTTTACCCTCTGGGACTTTAGCCCCTTCTTCCCACAACGTAAGGTACAACCCTTACTAGCTTGGCAAACCCAATGCCCGAAACAATGTAGGGGATAAATGAGATGGATAATGATGAAAAGTGGTAAGTATGGAAGGAATGGACGATGACCTTTCATAGACCCACCCAGTGGAAACTTATCCCTAAGGGAACCAACTTACTAGGGCACTCTGTCATCTCCCCCAGGTATGGACAAGTCAAAGGGAATAATTTCCAGGAAAACGTCATGAAACAAAAGAGAATTCAATGCACATATTAAAATGTTTTGAGAATCAGAGTGACACATACCATGATACCCGGACTCTTTACCTCATGGAGTAGGACCCACCGTTACTTCAAAACCAGGCCGATAGGATGGATGCTTCTGCTGCTGATAGATGGGAGGCGTTGAAGAAAAGATGGGCCCTCCAGGGTCAAGCTCAATTCATATGGCTCTCAATACTCCATGTCTGCAACCTATGGGCCTCGAGACATAATCGAAGTAGTTATCCTTACAATAGGGGGTAACATCTGGCTCCAACTTGGGGACATGTGATCACCGTAGAGCGCATGAGAACTTCAACATCTCTGGCATGACCCGTGACTTGCTAGATCTCAACAAAACATGATTAGTAATCTCTTGGGTTGGTGATATCAACCCCGACTCATATATGAGAAAACAAAATACAAGTAAGCAATCATATATACAAATGGAAATACAACTACTCTAGCATGATATGCAGATGGTATATACAATGAATGCAAATGCCAGTGAGACCATCCTAGCAATGTCTCATAACACCTGCCTCTGTGCTTCATCATAAACCGAAACAATGATAAGTCAAGCACAAAAATAACATGAGTTAGAAAATGTATTGTATCATTGGAAATTGTAAAGTCTAGTTCATGTAGGTGGGAGGGAGGGACAAAATTATGCCAATTCACACCTTTATGAAATTGCTCAATAGACTTTTGATAAAAAGAACAAGCTGATATAAAAGTTGAAGAAACAAAAGTATTTATAACAACAATATATATAGCAATATCTTCGCAATTATGTCTCAATAAAGCTTCAAAATTGACCAGAAATGATAACATAAACTTGACAAAGTGATTGTAATTGTTAGAAGCAATGATGGAAATGTATAATCAGCTTTAAAAATTGCTTTTAAGATGCATTTTCTGTTGTTATAGATGGATGTAGCAATATTTTGCAACAACAACAAATTAGTTAGTAGGTTAGTCTAATCCAAAGTTAGAAATAGTTAGTAAAGGTCTTAAGGTAGATGGTTTAAGAGTTGTTTTAGTCAATCAATCACTTGCAAGGTATGAACTAGTGCCTTTTAGGGTAAATGGAGTCAATGTTGCAGCGACAATTAATAGAGGGAAACAAATAATAATAATAGATGAGCTAAAGGAAAAGGGAATATGATTGAGGTGTCAGTAACCTAAGGCCTCAATATCTAAAACCCTAGAAGGAAAAGATGCTAGGAAGTAGGTAACCCTAGGCCCAAGCGATTTCCTTCCTCTTTAGATCGAACTTGAAATAAATGTATGAAGATTAATGAAGCAATGATACTAGAGTGCTACTAAGGTAGGGCTCTAGTATATCCTTCAAGGGAGGTGTTCTCTAGCAAAATCAAGTAGGTGAAGAGTTATAAAGAAAAGGACAATAACATGTGCTTTTCTCCTAGGGTTTCATACTAGCAATTTCATAATTTTAGAAATGAACAAGTAAATGCACCATAACCATTCAAAATAAATAAGGATTGCAAATTTCTACTTACTTCATCAAGAATAATCTAGACACAAACCCTAGTTGAAGACTTTCCACCATGAAAATGCAAAATACACCAAAAGAAGCCTCCTCCAAGAGTTGTGCACCACTTAATTTCAGCCAATAAGCCTTAAAAGAGGCCAAATTTTAGACCTCACACTTGTGTGAGTGAAAGATAATGAAAAATATAAGATATTTTTTCCTTATTTATACAATAATCATGACCTTTAATTACAATTTAGGTCAAAAAAGGCCGACATGGCCAGTGTACATCAAAAATCCAGTTTTACATAAAATTAACAATAAAAACCCTAATTTTGTCTTTTAGGGATGATGTCATTCCCTTCCTAGGGTGACATCAGGCCCCTTCTTGGAACGCTAGGCCTCCAAAGTGAAACGTTAGGCTTCAAAAGGCCTCAGAAGCTGCCACATGTACCAACCAAGCCGTCCTCATGCCAAAACCCTAACTAGATGACGCCAAAGCTCCATATGATGATGTCAGGGGCATTCCAGGGCCAACGTCATGGTGGGAGGGCAGGACCCCCCTGTCAAAGTGTCTGTGGTGGAACATCCTCCCTTTTCTCCATTGCAAGCCTCTGATATCCCTCTGCCACTAGTTGGGGTCACATCCAGCTTGTGGGATTTTAGCCCCATGGAGGTCCCAACTAATCATCTCCCCATATGTACCTGTCCATTAGGCATAGTCCTGCAACATCAAAAAGTACACCCTCCATGGGCTCATAAGTCACAGGGATCATAGCAATTTCAATCACATTTAATAATCAAGTTACCCAAACATGTGCATCAAACCCCCCTTTACCTAGACAAATGCTCAAAGACGTTATGCTATTTAACAAGCTAGGTTTGGAGAGGGTCTCAGGATGTCCTATTGGGCTAGTCCTCCTCGGGTGTGGGGTGTTTCCAGGTGAATACCAATCTAGGTCATGTAAATGCATGAGATGGTGTAGGGGATGTTTGGGCATGGGGTGCAGTGATAATAGGGAAATTTAGGTCTTTCCTGTGGGTGCCTCTGTAGAGGGCGAGCTACACCTTTTCATGTATGCCATTTTTTCCTAGCCCATTTAATTCCTTTTTACTCTTTGTCTTATTGCTTTTTTCTTTCAAGAGAATAGTTGGAGGACACTGTCCTGGCATGGTGACCAGTGGTGACAGCATTACCCACAAGCATTTCACGAAAATGAGAAGGTTGGCTCATTATGAGACCCCCTTTCTCCTGGCTATGCTGCCAAGAGCCATTACCCTGGTTTGGTGACCAGATGAATAGTAGTTTCATACCGTTACATGCCCATGGACCTAATAGGCCGACTCATGATGAGACCTCCTATCCACCAACTAGGCCTTGAGTTTTATTTTATTTTATGGGTCCCCTTTTCTTGCTGAGAAGCCCTTTATTGCTTTCTTGGGAATCCTTGGGTGAAGCATCTCAAGGTTTCATCTTGGCTTTTAACTTTTTCCGACTACTTTTACCCTCTAGTCCTTTAGCCCCTTCTTCCCACAAGGCAAGGTACAACCCTTACTAGCTTGGCAAACCCAATGCCCGAACCAATGTAGGGGATAGATGAGATGGATAATGATGAAAAGTGGTAAGTATGGAAGGAATGGACGACGACCTTTCATAGACCCACCCAGTGGAAACTCATCCCTAAGGGAACCAACTTACTAGGGCACTCTGTCATCCTCCCCAGTTATGGAGAAGTCAAAGGGCATAATTTCCAAGCAAACGTCATGAAACAAAAGAGAATTCAATGCACATATTAAAATGTTTTGAGAATAAGAGTGACATATACCATGATACCCCGACTCATTACCTCATGGAGTAGGACCCATCGCTACTTCAGAACTAGTCCTCCTCAGTTGTGGGGTGTTTCTAGGTGAATACCAATCTAGGTCATGTAAATGCATGAGATGGTGTAGGGGATGTTTGGGCACGGGGTGTAGTGATAATAGGGAAATTTAGGTCTTGCCTGTGGGTGCCTCTGTAGAGGGCGAGCTGCACCTTTTCATGTATGCCATTTTTTCCTAGTCCATTGAATTCCTTTTTACTCTTTGTCTTATTGCTTTTTTCTTTCAAGAGAATAGTTGGAGGACACTGTCCTGGCGTGGTGACTAGTGGTGACAACATTACCCACAAGCATTTCACGGAAATGAGAAGGCTGGCTCATTATGAGACCCCCTTTCTCCTAGCTATGCCACCAAGAGTCATTACCCTGGTTTGGTGACCAGATGAATAGTAGTTTCATACCGCTACATGCCCATGGACCTAATAGGCCGACTCATGATGAGACCTCCTATCCACCAACTAGGCCTTGAGTTTTATTTTATTTTATGGGTCCCCTTTTCTTGCTGAGAAGCCCTTTATTGCTTTCTCGGGAATCCTTGGGCGAAGCATCTCAAGGTTTCATCCTGGCTTTTAACTTTTTCCGACTACTTTTACCCTCTGGTCCTTTAGCCCCTTCTTCCCACAAGGCAAGGTACAACCCTTACTAGCTTGGCAAACCCAATGCCTGAACCAATGTAGGGGATAGATGAGATGGATAATGATGAAAAGTGGTAAGTATGGAAGGAATGGACGATGACCTTTCATAGACCCACCCAATGGAAACTCATCCCTAAGGGAACCAACTTACTAGGGCACTCTGTCATCCTCCCCAGGTATGGATAAGTCAAAGGGCATAATTTCCAAGCAAACGTCATGAAACAAAAGAGAATTCAATGCACATATTCAAATGTTTTGAGAATAAGAGTGACATATACCATGATACCCGGAATCATTACCTCATGGAGCAGGACCCATCGCTACTTCAGAACTAGGCCAATGGGATGGATGTTGTTGCTGCTGATAGATGGGAGGCGTTGAAGAAAAGATGGGCCCTCCAGGGCCAAGCTCAAGTCATATGGCTCCTGATACTCCATGTCTAAGACCTGTGGGCCTCAAGACATAATCTCAGTAGTTATCCCTAGGATAGGGGGTAACATCTGGCTCCAACTCAGGGACGTGCTCACCGTAGAGTGCATGAGAACCTCAACATCTCTGGCATGACCTGTGATCTGCTAGATCTCAACAAAAAATGATTAGTAATCTCTTGGGGTGGTGATATCACCATCGACTCATATATGATAAAACGAAATACAAGTAAGTTATCATATATACAAATGGAAATACAACTACTCTAGCATGATATGCAGATGGTATATACAATGAATGCAAATGCCCACCTACTTACCTCTGCTTACCTATTGGTTGAATTCTAGGATAGTTAAATAGCCAGTGAGACCATCCTAGCAATGTCTCATAACACCTGCCTCTGTTTTTCATCATAAACCAAAACAATGATAAGTCAAGCACAAAAATAACACGAGTTAGAAAATGTATTGTATCATTGGAAATTGTAAAGTCTAGTTCATGGAGGCAGGAGAGAGGGACAAAATTTTTCCAATTCACACCCTTAGGAAATTGCTCAATCCATCTCAGAAAGGGATCATGAAAAGTCAAAGGTTCAAAAGACTGAATCAAAGAGTCTGAAGGTTGGCTACCTTGGACATCTTCACATCCTGAGGTTTGGGAAGGGACCAATAAGAACCTAGAGGATGAATTACAATTTAAGGGACGATTGAAAGACTGAGATAATAAACTCCTTTTTAAGGTATTCAACCTACCCTTGGATTCTAGAAGAAGGCTTTGCCTTGGATAAAACTCAAGACAAGGGATATGTTTCCCAACTACACCCTGTTGACCGCCTGTTTAGCACAGAGGTCAACTCATTATCATGAAGATTTATCTATGTCAGAGACAGAGATGGTTCTACTGGGTGTTTTGTACACCAACACTTAGATTTTTGTAAACGGGATTTCCGCACCCCTGCTTGGGTATATAATGTAATAATGTCTGCATGGATCATAGTTAGGTCAGGTACCTTGGATGTTGACATCAGGGGAGTTCCTTTTATCGAGGGTTTTTTATCCTCAGGAGGTTAATGTGGCCTAACCAGCCGGGTTAATCTCCCTTGAGTTTTTCCCTCCACAGGCTTCCTCCAAAGTGGTGGAAGGCGCTCTGGTGATCTCGTTCATTGAGTAACCTCTTAGGATTATTGTAAATGACCATGCCAGGCAGTGTCTGAAGTTTCACGGAATTCCGTCGAGTCTAGAGTAGTTTTTTTTAATTAATTAAATTATTTAACATTTAATTAATTAATTATTTTTTTGAGCTAAATGTTGTAAAAAGTTCGTCTTTGGGAGAAAGATAGGGGTATTTGTGCTCAAAATGAATGGAATAGCACTCCCTACACCCACTGACCAAGTTTCAGCTCAGTCGGACTAATTTTGCTATGTCTTAGTCCACTTAGAGTTAGTTAGGGCAAAAACAACAATTTTAATTGCTAAGGTGATATTATTAAAATATCACAAAAACATTGTAATTTAGAGTTAGTGAGTGGATGTTAAGGTGGCAATGAACAAGTTAGACCCTCCTAACATACCCAAACCCATCCCAACCTTTTCCCAACTTAATTCAGCCTATTAATTCACTTTTTGACCATCTTTTTCCTTGCCCTAAGGGGGAATTCGACCCATAACTAATTAATCTCCTTAAAATCCTCCTTGGGGACTTCAAGAGACACTCCACACATGTGGAGCGCTCCCCTAGGCTACCAAAACCCTAAAAGCTAAAACCCTAACCCTTTACCTAGCCTAGACTCTCTCCCAACTCACTCTAACCTCCTAAAACCCTCACGCCCCTCCTTGTGGTGCGCCCCATTGGTTGGGGAGTTACTCACTACACCCTTAAACTAACCAACGTTCCATTTTTGGCATATGGGTTGTCTCCTCCTTGGTGAGTGCGCCCTTTGTGGACCATTTCCACATCCCAAAACCTTTACCACTCACTTTTTCTCTCTCCCACGTCTTGTGTGGTGCGCCCCCATTGGTGGATGCTCACTCCACACTCAACCAACTCACCCTAGTTACTAATTTTAGCACTAGGGTTCTCTCTCTCTTACCTAGTGCGCCCCTTCTAGATAGTTTCTAAACCTATCTAGCTCCTCCACCTCACCCTCTCATCAATGCCTCTCCCAAACCCTAGCTTGGGCGCCCCCTCTTAGAGATTTGTGCTCTAGCTAGTAATCTAACACTTGGCATTGATCCAAGTCCTTTCCTTTTGCCTCTTGGGGTATAAAAGGAACCCTCCCCCTCATTCTTTCATCACCAATCTTTTGCTAACACTATTATGCTGAAATTTTTCATCATTCTCTCTTCTTGCTCTTGCCATTTTGCCATCCATTCATTGCTCTTGGAGGTCTAGTAGCAACTAGTGGCTACAACAACTCTCC